>CM071927.1:13199770-13381893 GCA_016081115.2 Rehmannia glutinosa
GTTACGTATTACAACTGCCTTCGGGCCAGGGACCAGATAACGATCATACCATGCCTTCGTGCTCGCTTTTAATCCATAGTAAAGCTTCTGAAGTTTGTATACTTTTATCTCCAATAGTCTTCTCGCTCAACTCGGGAGGCTGATCAACATATACTTCTTCATCCAATAACCTGGCCAAGGAATGCAATTTTACATCCATTTGATATACAAGCAGTTCTCAGAGTGTATAGGCAAAGTTAAACATCCTACGGCTTCCAATCTTGCTGCTGTGGGCAAATACTTCATCAAAATCTATCCCTTCGTTTTCGCAATACCCTTCTGCTACCAATTCGCTTTGTTTCTTACCATCGAACGCCTTCATTCATCTTTGCTTCAACACCCATTTAAATACAATAACATTTTCACGACGGCAGTCTTTTGAACCACCCACACTTGGCCTTCTTTCCAAATCGATTCAAATTCTTCGCATGGCTTGAATCCACTCAGGTCATCCAAAGCCGCGACACATCGTTTCTATTTGTGCGCATTTGCAATATGGAACATAAACTCTTCTTCTCGGGTTCTCGATCTAGCGTTTTTACACCTTCTCTTTACATCTCCAATGATTAGCCTGTGGATATCTCTCATCCATCTTACATCGTCAAGTAAGTTAGTCGATTCAAACTCGCCTTGGCAATTGTGTTATTTTGACTTACTTCTCTCATCATCACTTACCCGCAGCATTTTCCACTGGTTTTGAGACTCAGCCTATCTCTGCATCTTCTTTTCCTCGGGTTTTTAATTCCAAATTTTACCTTCAACATGTGACTTTTCTCGCATTGTCAGTTGATTCAAATTTTATCACCGACTCTTCAACGCCTTCTTCATTTACATCGGGTTCATCAAACACCACAATTTAACGGATTTCAAGAACTATCATTCTTTTGTTGAGCACTATGTGCTTTGCTTTCACCGGTATCCAAAGATACCTTCATCGCCTTTTGCATCAAAAGCCTTTAAATCGGGTTTTTCCATTTTTACGATTTAAGCATTCGTGATCCAAATATTCTCAACACAAACATCAGCTTTCCCCTGGCCCAAATCTCATGTGGAGTCTTTGTCACCGTCCATATCATGCATCTATTTCGGTATAAGATGTTGTATTTATCAGCCTGTACCTTCAAAATCTTTTAGCGTACCGTCACTTACCATGGTCATTGTCGCTTCTTTTTCGAGAGTTTTGTTCCTTCTTTTCTCGCAACTCCATTTTGTCATGAGCCCTTGGTACCGAGCATCTGCGAATTACCATTTTAATATAATATCAGTACATAATTGTCGATAAACTCCGCTCCTCTCCTCAGCGATCTATTTTGATAATGGCTCAATTTTCTCATTTCGATTCTCTTCATCACCGGTAGCTTCGCAGTAGTTTCTTTTCTTCTTACACATGAATATTGTCCATGTGTATCTTCGGGAGAATATCTACTACCACTGGCGATATTTCTTCTACTTATGCCGGGTCGTCTAATCGACCAAATAGATCCATATGTTGTGCAATATTCTGTCGAATAGACATGTCTTTCTTCAATGACGCATTTGATTTTCTTCCATCCTGGCATGCATCACATACACTTTCCTTCTCAGAGCACCGAGTCCGAAGTCCTTCCACGAGATTGCCTTGCAAGCTTGTTAATTCTCTGAAGTCTGGTGACTCACCTTCAGGCTACAACAATCCTGATTCACCGTGCTTTTTACAAAGAGACAAAGGCTTGGTGTTGCAATGACCAATCTACCATACACATGTTCTTTTGTCTCAGATCTCAGAACATCATTTCATTTGATCTTGTTCTTGATTTGGCACACTCCCATATTGAATCCAACATTATAGTCTGTCACAGAGTTTATCTACAAGCAGTAGTTGAAATTGAGGCTTTCAAACGTGAGGTAAGATCGTAATTTCTAATCCATTTTTCTTGACGGATCTAACGCTTTTATTTCTCCCCGAGCCATTTCTCCAAATATGACTTTTTGCACCTCTAACCTCCTTGAATTTTGGATGATATTTCTTTTGCTTCATGTGTCCGGAATGACTATCCACTTACCGTGTTCCGCACTCAAACAAGCTCGAACTCCGCAATCGGGCGGAAATTAGCCTAGCACCTATATTTGTCTCGGTCCCGAGGTTAGTATTAAAGATGTGATCCAACCAACTCTATACCAAAAATGATTCACTCTAAGAGGTTGTCATCTATCGCTATAATCATAATTAATTTTAAAAATCATTGGGATTTTTAGTTCATACAAAATGCCTTTGGCTCTGTACGCCTATAAAATTTGAAAGTTTTTTTAGCAATCATTTCTTCCTTTTAGTGTAGTTGTGATGACTTCACAGAAAACATGTATATGGTGATGATGATAGCTCTTGGGCTTTTGGAATGGCCTTTACGAGTTCTGTGCCTTTGCCATTTGCGCTTATATTCAAGAAATTCACTATAGTTCATTCCAATCACTAAGCTTCTGTACTTCTTACCATTACCATCATACGGTTTTTATAACTTCCGCTTTTGTAGCTCATTTTTGCGTGAGTGCATTTGCTTGTTTGGCCGATGAACCTCGGGCCGATTTTTCTCAAATTGCCCTCTCAAGACACTCAACTCGGTTGTTTTCTTTTTCCTTTATAAATCGGTGCCATTTTGCCATGATTGTGCTAGAATAAATGTAAAATTCATTTGGGAGTTTTTGATTTTAAGATGTTTCCTATTACTTGAAGATCCTTTTTCCAAAATCACTTTTGAGCTCGATACATGTATGCAATTAAATCCTGCACTGCCTTATCTCCACATTCTCGCTGATTCTGCACAAGATCATTCAAGTGATTTAGATGCCTTGAAATAACGAGGCAAATCACATTTTGAGTCATTCTCCTCTTTTCTATAAGCCATTCTAAGTATTAACTTAAGATTTTCACCTTTTAAATTTTTATTCATCAAAGCCTATGACTTAGAGTACTACCTCTTACCAACTCGGTGAGTTTCTGCTTTTGAAAGTAAATGCTCTCATTTAACAGCTGGCTAAAGAGGATTTACGTTCAAAGTTCTCACTGGCTCTAATGAATCATAAGATCGCTGGTGATGGCGATGTGTGCCGCCAATCACTATCACTAAGATTCAACGCATGAGTTGTAGTGTACCCCATCTTCTTCGTCGTGTCGTTTTGTTCTTCGCCAGACGCATCGGGCGCTTCTTTCTTCGTGAGTCACTTGAGTAATCGCTTCACTACTCTCCCAGTTTGTCATACTGACTGGGTCAGTCTCAAATTGTGGTTCAGCTCAACATCGTTTCTTCTCTCTTTCTTTTTTTGTCTTTTTCTCCTCAAGACTTTTCTTTTCCTTCATTCCTATTTGTCGACTTCACAGATACGGGCACAACGGCATAATGACCGGTCAGCTCGCACTCCAAAGATAGATTTTCAACTTTTCGATCAGCTTCTTTTCCATTCTCGGGGTTGTCATCTCTTTGATATCCAAACAATTGATACTCGCTTTCGTCATTTATCTTCTCGACTGGAGGAGCCTGAAGTTGTCTTCTGGATGTGATTCACCTTTGGCTTCTTGTAATTTTGTTGAAGAACTTATTAAACCTTTTAACCATCGAAGCCATTCTCTGGTCACCCACTTCTTTACCTCACTTTACTTCATCCTCTAATCATACAGCAAATTGCTGGGGCAGTTCTCCCTTTCTGGGCTTTTCTCACCACCAGAAAGCTTTGAGATCCGAGAATAGCTATGGTTGATGTTTTTGACGGTCCATGGAGTCATTCTGCGGCTATGACTTCTTCTATATCTCACCTACTGGGAGACTTCTGTAATCTTTCTTGCACATTTCCCTTTTGTGTATATTCTTTCGTGCTGTAGATAGTTCATCGGGTAATTTTTAATCGAAAGATCCTAGCATCCATCCAATGCTTCCTGCAAAGATCTTAAAGTTTTCAAATTTTTGTACAACAAATGATAGTTTATTTTCCTCGATTTGCCCGAGCCTTCACAACCGGGCGTTACTTTCTCCTGATCTCCTTTTGCCGCTTTTGCATGATTTGACTTTGTTGAACATGACTTTGTCTAAAGTTTTAAAGAATGTCCTGGCCACATTGTCCAAGTTATATCTTTTCCTCGGCCATCATTTGTCCATTCAACTATCGGTTTTTCAACCATTACGGTCCGGGAGCAACATCCTCTTCTCCTTCACAACCGCAGCAGCCTCTTGCACCGTATTCACTTTTAAGATTTGTAGTGGCCATCTTTCTATTACTATCCACATTTCATCGTAATGCCGATAGATGAGCCTCGCATACGAATTTCTTCAGTCATCAAATTCTCAATTGTGAACATAGGGATGCGTGTCGATTTTCTTTCCATGATAATAACTTTGTCGAATAAAAGAGTTTGAAAGATCAAGTGCTAAAGCAAGCTTTGAAAATTTGGAGATCCAAATAAAGAACTATGAAGGCCCAATGAACCAACCGCTCCGATACCACTTCTGTAGGTTCCAAGGGTGGGAGTGTAAGGTTTAGAAGGGGGGTTGAATAAACCTTACCAACTTTTCGATTTAGTCCTTTTAAACGATCAGCACAATACTTCACAAATGAGTCCTCGTGGATAGCTAAGTTAGTTAATCAACAGAGAGTTAGTCACTTAATGCACTGACCGAGCCGTTGATAGAGTAACTCAAATTGCTTTGACTAAAGACTTAACTCGATTGTGATATATTTTCAAATAAGACTTAACACCATTGAATTTTGGTTAAATATGTTTTTAATGCTTGGTTTTGCACTTTGTTGATTATCAATCGATAACAAATTTATCGCCAGATATTAAAGTAATGTGCGTAAATTAAAGTGTTGAAATGTAAATGACACAATAAGTTTTTATAGAGGTTCAAGATGGTAGTTCTTCTACTCCTCTCTTCTCCAACTCCCGGAGGAATCCACTAAGTATCGATCAATATACAAAGCTGGTTAATACCCGATGCATGCAAGTCTTGATCACACAAACACTTGATCCTTTGGGACTCACCCCGAGATGCCTTGGTCACACAAGCCGGGCATCTCGTACGACTCAGCTTTCTTCACTGTAAGGGGGCCGCTTTGCTACATGTAGCCACTTGCTCAAGCTTATTGGGATTTGATCACGAAGCCCTCCAAAACTTGAGACTGGTTCGCTTTGAACCTTTCTACAATTCCTCTCGTGGAGTGTAGACCTCTTGATTCTTCAAATGTTTCTTCTTCAACTGATTGAAGTTGTCTTTCCTTCATGTAAAAGTTGTTGATTGATTTCCTCTCAGTAGCTAGCTTGAGGATTGAACTTGAATGATTTGAGAATATTTTTGGTTACAGATATTACTTTTCTTGTTCGTGTTTGTTTTCTGATTGTCAAGGTAAATCAACTCTCTCAAATAGATTCCTCACCTTTATATAGTGTTTTTTGGAAAAATTTGCCTATTGAAGAGATATGCTTATTTTCGTAAGACACTTGTGGTAGTTGGTTTGTCTTTGTTGCAGTCCTTGAAATTTACATTTCTCGTATGAATGAGTATTCGTGTTTTCGAGTTTTGACACAAGTGCAGAGCTTTCCTATTGGTTTATTCCTTCTCACGCTTCTCTCGGGATCGAGCACTTCAAGAAAGGTAGATGGAAGTATTACTTGTTTAAGTAATTTATCGACTGCGGCAACGGATCTCTTTTCGCTTATCTCGACTTGATCGCATTTCTTAACTCGACCAGTGACTTCGAGTCACCTTTCCAATCATCGATGACTCGTCATTACTTCAACTTGAGACTTTACCGCTTGAAGCCACTTAATCGACACTTCACTCACCGCACCTTCACGAAAGCTATCGCTTTCTTCTTTGCCACACTCACCGCCTCACAAATGAGTCTTTCTTCTAGTCTCCGCCTGATTTCTTGCATATCTTGGCATAGCTAACTCAACTCACCACCAGCCCCTATCTATTACAATGCAATTTACAACAAAAATGGGGTGCCAACTTTCTATTCTGTTTTTACGGCATTCATCAAAATCTAAAAATTAATTTCCCAACAATTTCCCTTGATGATGCCAAAACTTAAAACATTCATTTAATAATTGAACGGTAAAGATATCGCATGCATGTCAATGCAAATCACGCACGTATGCTGAGAATCAATCTTTTATTGATCAAAACATTCTTATTCTTTACACACCAAGCTTATAGAGTGTGTATCGTAGCTAAAATGTAACTTAAGGTAACTCGCTATTCTATATCTACGCAAGTATAGAAATTATTCAATTTTATTCGATGTACGTAAGACTTACATAAAGATGTATTTACATAAGAAGATACAATAAGGGGTGAACATCAACACTTCCTCTCCTTCGCCGCTTCTTTTTTTCCTCTCTTCTTCACCGTCATCTTCCTCGACCTTTTCTTGCCTCGGATCTATGTACTCAATGTTTTTGGGCAAAGGTCTAGGTCTGAAACCTCTTCCTCCACCATCGCTTCTTCCTCTTTCCTTCGGGCGTGTATCAGTATTTTTTCCACCGAAACGACTAACAGAGTGACCAAAGAAAGCGATCACGTAGCCGTCGCTCGCCGCCTTCTTCACATAGCTTGAGGCCTTTTTTTCCAATACAAATCCCAAGCTCACCATGACATATTTGCACAAGAACCCTGATGCGAGCATCTTGAATTCATCAACAGATCTCGCCTCCCCGACGCCCAAATGGCATAGGTGTCTCTTGCCTGGGAATGCTCCATGTTGTTTCGCACGTCCATAACTCGGCATCCATCTTTCCTTCCACCTCCTTCATCCCCGCTTCAACTATCTTTCTTTTCTTTTTACCATAGGTACCGCAGATGTCAGCGGGAGTCATTGCGGGAATTTGTCGATGATATCACCAGAAAGACCTTGTTGGGGGTTTTAGCAATCATCAAGGTTATATCTTTCAACCTTCCCCTCAATAGATTTTCATTTCTTTCTTTCTTCTCTCAGTCTTCTCTCGCCTTTCCCTTCACAGCTCCTCTCCTTTTTCACTTTCGCCCCCGTGATCTTTCAACGCCTTTAGGTATTCCCTCTTTTCCCCTTTCGCATCATCAAGGAGAGAGGAACGCTCGTAAACAAGCTAGCAATCATGAAGTCTAAGCGCCGATAGCCGATGAGTTATGCTTCGGACCACGCCGGAGTATGCTACGACCGAGCGGTGGCGCTGATCTCGATGTCACTAGCTTCATTTCACCATGAGAGGCTGAACTTCCTATCCATGTTCTCTCACGCTGCAGAGCTTTTTCTTATTATATTCACGTAGCGCAAACGATTCTATGATGAGATTCATGCATTCGATCGATGTTCTCTTGCATTCTTGTCTTCGTGACGCATTCTCAGCCCCGCCGATCAGCAATTTATTGAACAATGTCCTCAAATATCGAGCTTGTTCTACGCGCATTGTTTGATGTTGCTGCCATTCCCGATTCTTGACAATTATTCCTCGCAGATCGGGCAGAAGATTTGCGCTGTCTCCGTTGTCCACCAGTCCAGCAGGCCTCGGTGCCTTCCATCTTCTATCTCAGAATATGGCCTTGAAAAAACTTCGAACCTCACCGCTACTTCTGTCTCAATCAGGCGCTAAGCAAACAAAGTCAAAGTCTCACGGGATGATGGGTGTCTACTGGAATAACAGATCGGGATTTATGGAAACGCTTTCGGGTCTCTAGCCGATTCTTCAAGAAGGTCGGTACTTCCAGAGAGAAGGGAAATGATTCTTCAATCGAATCATCGGGCAACGAATCGCTGATGACAACTTGTGCTCGTGAAGTTCCCTTGAGTTTCGATCCCCGCCGCAACTGGGAGCCTCGCGCAGCTTGACTCGTGGTCACTGTGGGTCTATTGTGAGATGACCAGCCTTGTCGATCCTCAAATTTTTAATGTACCTCTTCGCGATCTCAAATCGGTTTTTCCATATGAGTTGACGATCGTCCCTCGGGCCATATCGGTTGCCAATATTTCCGACGATGACGAGATTTCCAAGGGTGGCTCATCATCAAAATTAAAGGTTTGGCGAGCAGTTCCTTTAAGGTCGACTTTACTCGTGTTGGGGAGAACATCCTCACCGAAGCCCTTTGGATTGACAATAGGGGGCTGATCACTGCCTTCACCTTCGATCCTGATCAAAGCGTTACATCAGATTTTCTTGGGAATCGAAGAGCACTTATCTCCTTTTCGTGACGGATCAATGATAGTAGGAGGATGTTTTCGGCTTCCGCCTTTCTTTACCCCTAAAGTCTCAACTTCCCGTTGGCCTCACTACCTCCTTCAGCCTCACCGCAATGAGGTTTCGATACCCCTTCGACAAAGGTCACTGCCTTGGGGTCTTTTGAGGTGGCATCTATCGAGTCTCAACTCCACGGATCGCACTTTTATTTCCTGCAGTGTTAACTCCCAGGCGCTCTTTCTCAGGCTCGACCGCACTAACAGCCATTGACTCGCAGAGCAATGCAGGCATTTCACCAGATAGTCTTAATCGTCGAGCCTCGCTGACAACTTGTTGTGTATCCGCTTGTTGCTTCCTTCTCCACTTCGCTCCAAGATTCGTTGAGGAGTCACCGCAAAGATCCTCCGACCTTGCCGCAGCCGAGGGAGTTTCCCTCAATCAAAGCACACCACCGGGAAGTGACTTGGAATGGGGTCACTGCCTTTAATTGCACCTTTGAGTAGTCACCATTGGGACAGTGGTAAGACACCTTCATTAGGGGTAGGCTCGATCTGGGTCCCCACAATCCCGCCATCGCGCCCTTAATACCTTCTTCTCCGAAAGAGCCGAGAAGTGGTGGCAGCAACAATCGTGGGCAATATGTCCGCACTACCCCATTGATCGATCTCCACCGTGATGTGAAGACTCCCCTGGTCCTTCCATAACCGTTGCAAGTTCCCGGATTCCCGCATGGCTTGGCCAGACCGCACCTTCTTCAGAAGACCAAAGAGATCCGCATCCTCATCACTCCCAAGAGATGTCAAGAGGAGGATGTGTATGATCAGGGTTCCAAAGAAAGGGACAACATCGCCTTTTTCACGAGCCTCTTCTTTCCGCTACCGCTTCTCCTTGTCTTTGAAGATCCGCAAGATATCAGTGCAGTTTCTTCATTGCTTGACCATATTGTCAATCCGAAAAGTTCATCAGCTTCGTTTTCTTCTTCAATAAATTTCCGCCTTTTTGAATCGTTTCGGATCGACCGCCAGCCTTCCACTTCCTCCATTCTCGCAGATTTATTTTGATGTGTGGATACGGGATAGGATCATCACATCACCATCATCTTTGTCATCTTCTCCCCGCCCTCGCTCTCGTGATTGAAGGTAGCAAACTTTGTGTGCCCGCACCCGCAGAGTACCGTTGCAGAGGGGAAACAACCTCGCAACAGGAGAGTTTGCTTCCCAAATGCTTTTAGTGTCTGCTTGTTCTCGACAATTGTGTCTTCAGTGCCTCACGACGGCCACAGACTTTCAAGCTTTATCAATGATTTCGAGACTCTACTTCTCAAATAGCTTCCTCCCTGATCTGTTTTCACCGAGGGCCGATCACGGCTTCTCAAGCTCGAACGCTTGAAGATTCTTTTTCTTCTTTAGTCCTTACCAAAGGGATTGCCCTGACATGGTTTCTTCTCGAGTCCGGGCGGGCCGGTGTCCGTTGTCTTTTTCTCGAGGAGTCGCCATCTCGCTTATCACCCTCCTTTTTCTTGACAACCGGAGAAGGTATTTGAGGTTCCTTCTCCGCGGCGCGCAGGGCAGTGAGACACGGCCATGGGGCAAGGTGATTTGGTCAGAGGGAAGGGGACACTTTGTTTTCTTTTCTTCTTTGCCGCGCAGGGCAGCATCTTTCTTTGGCAAACAGTGGCAAATTTTCTTCTCCGGGGAGAGTGAGGAGAAGAGCTTGTTTCTTCGACCACCGATTCCCTCACACCGGTCAACTCTCCCGGTATAAGCTCTTCTCTCGTGCTCCGGGAGAGATTACACCGGACATCTTCCCAATACGGAACGCCTTTCCATATCGGGCAGGACTCCTATTACTTCCATCATCCTACAATCACCTTGCCGCACTCCCCAGTGATCCTCCAAACGCATCATCCTCCTCAAGCGATTTATTCCCAATATTCTCGCGCAGTCCATTGTCGATAAACTCACCACTTCACCTTCTTTTTCTTCTATGATTGCAATGCATCACGATCACCTTAGTCTTGATACCGATTAAAGCTTCCAAATTTGACATCAATGCACTTGGCAACAATATCCAAAGAAATTGTGGTAGTCTTCCTTCAACAATGCCTTCTTTCTCATCCTGTAGACAACCTTCGCAGCGACAAATGGCTTGGCTACTTTTCCAAGCAAAGCAAAGTTAACGTTAGCTTCATAAATCTCCCAGACTCTTCTTCCGCCTAACAAATAGTGTTCTCGCTGCATCCTCGGCAGCCGATGGTGAACTCTTTCCCGTGAACAGAGAACTTGATGCCCTCATCGCGAACTTCAAAGATTCACATAGAACTGCGCGACTCTTCCACGAGGTCATCGAAAAACCATCGCCAAAAACACGCTTTTAATCCGCATTTTCCCGCTCGCAATCTTCTTCACGAGGGTGTCGTCGACTTATTTTTGATCATTCTCAAAATCCACAGACCCTCGTGGATTTGCTTTCCCAACTTGACGAAATCATGAGTAGAGATGCCATTTCTCGATGTTTTACCGAACTAAACTTTGAAAATGAACTTGAGGATTTGTAGCTTTTGAGAGAGAATTTCTTTCTTTGCCTTCGAGAGAGAGAGATGAATAGTTTTGTAAAGTGAGAGAAAATCGAATCTAAACGGTAAGATAAAAGACGGGTTAAAATGACGTACGGTGGTTTTTGAAATTTGATCAAGATCAACGACTCGCATTTTGCACGCCGATTAACACTTAATTTCTCGTATTTAATGCGGTAGCATTTATATCCAATCATAAGCTTTTGTGTGCAGCTTTTTGATCGACACGCCATAATTATGCCGACGCCATTCTTAAAAACATTCCTCTTAGTAAAAACGATCGCTTTTGTCACTTTGCTCATAAATGACTCACCTTATTCCTTAGTTGATTTAACTTTTCTCTCTTGCACATAGGTAAAAATTTCTGTCGCTAACTTGACGCACCGATTCTCCAATGCGGCCGATTCACTTAGCTGATTTAAGAGTTCAAATTTTTTCATCTTTTTCATGTTCCATCTCTTTTCTTCGACTCTTCTCCGAGGTCAACTCACCAATGAACCCTAATTCATGCTTCGAAGTTCTTCAAATCTTGATTCACATAACGGTTTTGTGAATATGTCAAATAATCGCTTATCGCTGAGATATATTCCAAGGTGATGTCCTTCTTTTCAACATGATCTCTTATGAAGTGATATCCGACATCAATGTGCTTTTGTTTCGAAAGTGCAACACATGATTTTCGAAACATTGATTGACCAGACTTGTTATCACACATAATCGAATTTCCTTTTCTTCAACTTCATAATCTCTCAGCTTGTTGTCTCATCCATAAGACTTGGGCACAACAGTCAATCATACCGCAAATATGTATTCCCGTCACCGCGATAGGCACTTATTGAATTTTGCTTCGCTAAACCAGAAATTAGCCTATTTCCAAGCATTTGACATGTGCTTGAGGTACTTTTCCTATCAACTCTACATCCAAAGATAGTCGTAGTCCTAATACCCAATTAGCTTGAATCCACCTTCCTTTTGATACCATAGGCCAACTTTCTCGCTTCCTTTCAAATATCTCAAGACTTCTCAAGTTGCGCTGTGGCTTTTCGAGCAGATTGAAATCTCGCATATACACCTACAACAAAGGAGATGTCCGCCTCGGCACAAGATAGAGCAAAGGATCCAATAAATGCTCAGATCCGCTTTGATCTACAAAGCTTGCCATCTGCATCCATATCCATTTTCATCGATGTATTCATCGTATTTTCACGAAGACTTCTTCCATACCAAATTTCTTCATTAAGTCTCCGTGTATTTTGTCCGACATATGAACGCTTCATCCTTCAAATTGCTATACTTTAGTAGAGTCCAAGGAAGAATGCCAGCTCTCCCATCATGCTCATTTCAAATTTGCTTTGCATAAAGATTTGAGAATTTATCACACGCTTCTTGTTTGTGGATCCAAAGATGATGTCATCCACATATATTTGAACAGCAAAGATACTCTTCCCATCTTGAATTCTCAAGAGTGTTCTATCCACTTTGCCTTTGTAACTGCTTCACTTGAATTGTGATAATGTATCATACCATGCTCTTGGTGCCTGTTTTAACTGTATAAAGCTTTCTTGAGTTTGTATATTTTATCTCCAAGAGTCTTCTCGTCAAATCTTGGAGGTTGTTCAACATATACTTCTTCCTCCAATAACCCATTAAGGAATGCACTCTTTACATCCATTTGATATACAATGAAGTTCTTGTGAGCAATAGGCAAGAAACATCCTTATGGCTTCCAATCTTGCTACAGGCAAATGTTTCATCAAAATCTATCCCTTCTTCTTGGCAATACCCTTTGGCTACCAATCTTGCTTTATTTCTTACCAATGAACCTTCCTCATTCATCTTGCTTCAACACCCATTTAGTGCCAATAACATTTTGATGGGTAGGTCTTTGAACCAATTCCCACACTTTGTTTGTTTCAAACTGATTCAGCCTTTTCTGCATGGCTTGAATCCAATGTGTGTCATCTAAAGCTTGTGACACATCTTTTGGCTCTATTTGTGAGATGAAACAAGTGAACATAGCTTGTCAGGCTTCTGGATCTAGTTTTTACACCTTCTCTTACATCTCCAATGATTAGTTCTCGTGGATGGTCTTCAAATGCATCTTACATCAAAGTTGGAGTAAGTTAGCCGATTCACTGCCTTGCGCTTGTGTTATTTTTTGATCGCCTCTCTCATCATCACTTAGCTTGAGATTTTCCACCTTGCCTTTGAGACTCACCTATCTCATCTTCTTTTCCGGTTTTTAATTCCACTGAGCTTGAACATAGGGGACTCTTCTCGCATGGTTGGTTGATTCAAACTTTATCAATTGACTCTTCAATGTCTTCTTTCATTTACATCGGGTTCATCAAACACCACATGAATGGATTCTTCAAGAACTATTGTCCTTTGTTGAGCACTATGTAGGCTTTGCTTTCACCGAGTATCCCAAAAGATACCTTCATCACCTTTAGCATCAAAAGCCTTTAAAATTGTCCTTTCCATTGTTAGCGGATGAAGCATTTGCATCCAAATATTCTCAAATATGCAACATTCGCTTTCTCCCGCCCAAATCTCATAGGAGTCTTTGTCACCGCCTGCTTATCATGCATCTATTTTGAGTATAACATGCCGTGGTTTATCGCTTCAAATTTCAAAATCTTTTAAAATTTCGTCAAAGCCTAACATGGTCCTTGGCTGCTTTTCTTTGAGAGTTCTGCTTCATTCTTCTTGTTAGGAATTTTATTGTTTAGATTTTGATGAGTGCTATGTAAAACTTAGAATAGAAAGTTAGCTCCCCAATTCTTGCTTGAAATGTATTGTAACAATTAGCCGCTGCCGGAAGTTAAGTCGCCTACGCCCAACTTGCAAGAAGACAACCAAGGCGTGCTTGAAAAAACTCACGTGAGACACCGAGTACAACAAAGAAGAGCGCATGAACTCGATCAAGAAGCAAGAACAGATGCAAATGAAGGGAACATCACCAAGTCAACCAAGAGAAGACAAGTCTCAAGTCAAGTGACAAGAGTCATCCACGATTGGAAGTCGACTTAAGTCACCTGGGAAAGCAAGGAAATGCAATGTCGAGATAATCAAAAAGAATCACAGGTACGTAAATCAAGAGATTTACTTAAACAAGTAATATCTTCATACTACCTTTCGAGTGCTCACCCCGTGTAAGCAAAGAAATGAACCAATGGGAAGCACTACACCGTGTCGAACTCGAAAAGGTGATAAAACATTTCATACGAGGAAATGGCAATTCCAAGAAGTGCAAAACCAACGATCGCAGTGATTTTCAAAATGAGCCTATCTCTTCAACGGGCAAATTTTTGAAAGTTCACTATAAAAGGCCGAGGAGTTTGATTGAGAAAAAATGATGCGTGGATGACACACACGTGAGATATACAAGCTTATCAAAATTGAAATATTCTCAATCCTCAAGCCTACATCTCGAAGAACATCAATCCAACACTTACCCGTGAAGGAGAGAGAACTTCAATAAGTTGAAGAGGAAACTATCGAAAAGCGGGTCTACACTCCAAGAAGGATTGTAGAAAGCGTTCAAGGCGTCAACCAAGTCTTAAGCGTTTGGAGGGCTTCTCGTGATCAAATCCAAAGTGCTTGAGCAAGTGAGTCAGAGTAGCAAGGCAAACCCCTGAAGAAGCCGAGTCGCGAGAAGCCAACCGAGTGATCAAGGCGCCTCCAGATCGAGTCCCAAAGGATCAAGTCGGGTTGTGATCAAGACTTGTATCCGGATCAATACTACTTTGTAAACCGATCATTACTTAGCGGATTCCTCCAGAGTTGGAGAAGAGAGGAGAGAAGACCACCCCATCTTCGAACCTCTATAAAAACTTTATCGTGTCATTTACTTTACAACATTTGAATATCTCGCACTTTTAATTGCTTATATCTCACGATAAATTTGCTATCCATCTCGATAATCTATAAAGTACTAAATCAAATCGTAAAACTTGCTTAAACAAACTTAAGGGTGTTAAGTCTTCCAATAAAAACAAAACCACAAACTAAGTCAAATTATAGCCAACAAATGAAATTATCTACTAATGTACCTCACCAGAGTTGTTGAGAGATTAACTCTACTGAGCGACTAATTCGACCGTCCATCAAGGACACAAATTGCAGAAACTCAGAGATTTAAAAGGCCTAAATCGAAAATTTGCAAGGTTTATTCAACCCCCTTCTAAACCTTACACTTACACCCCTTGGGACCTACAGTGGTATCGTGAGCTGGGCCGTCATTGAACCCTCCGCATCAGTTAATCAACTAGATCTCCAAACTTTTCAAAAGTCCGCTTTAGTACTTAAACTTTCAAAACTCTTTTCTATCATTAAAAGTTATCATCATGGAAGCAAATCTAACACGCATTCCTATGTTCACTATTGAAGAATTTGATGATTGAAAATTGTGATGTGCTCATCTATCAAAGATTACATGATGAGATGTGGATAGTGATAAGACGGGCCTCTCGCAAATATTAAAGTGAACACAAACCGCATTTAAGAGTTGCACAAGGGGAAGAAGATGCAAAGATCTCGCACTACCATGGTTGAAAACCAAGAACTCGAGTGGACAAATGATGACAAAAGATACAACTCGACAATGTAGCCAAGGATATTCTCTACAAAACCTTGACAAAGCCATGTTCAATAAAGTGAAATCTTGCAAAACAATGTTTGGCGAAAACTGGGACAAACCGACATTGATTTGTGAAGGCTCGAGCAAATCAAAGAAAACAAACTTTCAGCCGGGCAGTACAAAAATTTGAGAACTTTAAAATGATCTCAGAGAAAACCTGGATCAACTAGATGCTCGATTTACGTAAAATCACAAATGAGTCAAGTTTACACTTGGAAAAGAATATACACATGTATGAAATGTGTATGAAGATTCTCCGAAAAGTCTTCCACTGATGGGAGATGAAGCGTCATGGCACCGAGACATTCCATGGACCTATCAAAGACATCCAACCATGAGTTATTCTCGCACCTCAAAGCCTATGAGTTTGAGCCGAGAAGGAAAGACCGTAGAAGAGACAACAGTACCCAAAACAAATGCTTAGTTGTCAAAGATGGAAGGAGAGTCAAGTCAAAGAGGCAATTGACCCGTAAGAAATAGCCCTAATGGTTAAAAAGATTTAACAAGTTCTTTAACAAGAACTACAAGAGAGGAAAGGGTGAATCCTCCGTAAGACACTCACCTCCTCCAAATCAAGGGATGATAGGCCAACCAAGAGAACAGATCATCAACAAGTTGAGTATCAAAAGGCGTCGATAACTCAAGAATAGAAAAAGAGCCGAGCAAAAGGTCAATATCTATGTTGGAATTGTGACAACCAGGTCACTATGCCATTGATCGCCATATCCTCGTAGTCAACAAGACAAACGGGTTAGAAGAAAAAAAGTCTTCTAGAAAGAAGACAAGAAAAGAAAAAGGCAATGATGGTCACAGAGATCACCGAGACAAAAGTCAAGAGAGACAATGACTGCAGAGCAGCAGAAGCCGACTACCTCAAGCCGACTCTAGTTGTTAAGCCTTTGATCCGCTTAACGGCCAAAGAACAAGATCAAGAAGATGAGGTACAATCTAACTCAACAAGCTCGTACACTAGTGATAGCGATCGTGACACACACACTTCATCACCCACTCCATCTTTATGATTCATTAGCAAAATGATGAAAGATTTTGAGCACATTAAAACCCTCACACACTGAATGAATGAGGAAAAAATTTACTCAAAAGTCAAAACTCAAAGCCGACTAAGGAGCCGAGTACTCTAAGTCAAATAGCCGATGAGAATAAAGAGTTTAAAGGCCGAAAAATGCTAAATTAATAGCGTAAATTGCTGCTATAGAAAAGAGGGAGAATGACCTCAAAATGTTATCGCCTTCATTCACTAAGGCATCTAAATCATTGATGATCTTATTATGAGTCAAAGAGAATGTGGAGACAAGACATGCTTAGATTTAATTCTTTGTGCCATGTCAAACCTCAAGAGTAATTTTGGAAAAGGATCTTCAAGTCATGAAGAGTCCGAAAATCCAAAACTCTAAATGATGCACACACTTTCAATCCAAAGCACAATACTACAAACTGGCTTGGTTACAAAGGAAAAGGAAAACAACAATGAGAGGCTGAAGGATGAATTTCAGAAGAGATTCACCAGTCCTCACAGACTCCAAACAAAAAATACTCAGAAAGAAGCTACCAAAAATCCCAGAAAACTCATAAAAGAAATACATATGATGGGAATGGTAGAAAATATCCAAGCCAAGCCGATCGAATAATGTGAACTATCAGCCCAGACTTATGGAATACAAGCTCAAATGGCAAAGGCCTAGAACTCAACAAAGGCCATTCCAAAAGCATAAGAGCTTTCATCAAAGACACATATGTGCACCTAGGCACTACACTCAAAGACACCACAATTACCCAAGAAAGGCAATTGCTAAAACACATATGCAGCATACAGCACAAAAGAGACAAACATCAGATTTAACCTGTGACTCCTGCCAATTTGCCAGATTGATTATGATTATGGCATCGATAGATGGCAACCTCTGTAGTCAAATCATTTGGCTATAAAGTTGGTTGGATCATCTTATAATTTAACCCCTCAGACCTGCATAAGAATGGGTACCTAAACTTAATTTCTTGATTGTGTTCAAGGAATAAATAAAAGTGCCGGAACTGGTACATACGGATAGCGGGCTGCTCTCCATATATGACAGAAATAAGAGAAATCATTCAAAATTCAAGGAAGTCAAAGGAGCCAAAGTCATATTTGGAGAAATGAAGCTCCTGGTGAAATAAGAGGCATCGATCCATCCGTAGAGAATGGTTTAGAAATCACATGATCAGATATGTTGAAGGACTAAACTTCAATTTACTAAGCATTAGTCAACTCCTCGCGACAAGCGGTTACAATGTTGGATTCAACATGGGATATGCCAAATCAAAAATGTTGAATCTAATGAAGTTGTGCCGCAAGGATGCGCATGCAAAATATGTATGTAGCTGATTGGTCAACCGCAACACCCAAAGACTGGTTACTAGCAAAGAGCACAAATAATCAAGTCGGGCCGTGGCACAAAAAGCCGAGTCATCTCAATTTCAAAACGACATTAAGCTAGCAAGAAGTCATCTTGTGGAAGGACTTCCGCATCGCGATACAAGAAGGAGAGTATATGTGATGCATGTCGTAAGGGAAAACAAATCAAGTCGCTGCCCAAGAAAAGACTTGCCCATCCTCAACAAGAATATCAGATTCGCTTATATGGATCTATTTGGTCCAAAGGGAACCAAAGAAGATAAGTGGAAAGAAATACACCTTGGTGGTAGTAGATGACTACTCAAGATATACATGGACTATATTCATGTGCAAGAAGAAAGAAACTCTACAAAAGCTACCACAAATTATGAAGAGGATACAAAATGAGAAGAGTCAAACCATTATCAAAATAAGATCGATAGGGAACCGAGTTTGTCAATGGAATAATAACTCGCATCGCGGTTGAGAATGGTATCGGTCATGAACTATCACCGCAAGACTCCACAAAGCAGTAACGGAGTTGCAGTAAAGAAAAAAACAACCCCCAAAGAAGCAAAGAAGACTATGTTAGTCAAGCAGGTTACCAAAAAGGTTTGGGTCAAGCAATCAACACAACCGCTACACCCAAAACAGATGTATGATAAATAGACAAAACAAAGACTCCCTATGAGATCCGGATCGAAGAAACCAAATGTTGCATATTTCGATATTTGATGTAAATGCTTCATCCACAATAACGGCAAAGATAACCTAAAGCGCTTTTGATGCTAAAGTCGACAGGTATCTTCAGATACTCACCAAAGCAAAGCCTACATAATACTCAACAAAAGAACTATGGTTACGGTAATAATCCATTCATGTAGTATTCGATGAGCCAAACATAAATGGAGAAGACATTAAGAGTCACCGATAGCCAAACATCCAACCTCATGTAAGAGTCCCTATGCCAAGCTCAAGATTATCAATTCAAGAAGATGAGACAAAATTAATCTCAAAAGCAATGAAAATCTGCAGCCGAGTGATCACGAGAGAGCCGACTACAAAGAACACACCGCAAGTCGATCAATCCAGCTAACTTACTTCAACCTCGACGAAGACGGCCGAGAGACCATCCACTTAACTTGTCATTGGAGACATAAGAGAAGTCAAGACAAGATCCGTAACTCAACAAGAAGAATGTTCACATGCTTCATCTCGCAGATAAAGCCCAAAGATGTGTCACAAGCATTGGTTGACACACATTGGATTCAAGCTATGCAAGAAGAGTCAATCAACAGAGAAATAAAGTATGGGAATTAGTACAAAGACCCATACATCAAAATGTTATCGAACCAAACGGGTATTCGTAAATAAGATGAACGAGGAAGGATCTCGTGGTAAGAAACAAAGCAAGATCGTAGCCAAAGGATATTGCCAAGAAGAAGGAATAGATTTTGATGAAACATTTGCTCCTTAGCAAGATTGGAAGCTATAAGATGTTTCTTGCCTACGCAGCTCACAAAAATTTCATTGTCAGATATCAAATGGATGTAAAAAGTGCATTCCCGAACGGATTATTGGAAGAAGTGTATGTTGAACAACCTCCAGGATTTGAGCAGACTCTTGGAGACAAAGTGTACAAACTCAAGAAAGCCCTGTAGATTGATTGAAACAGCACCTTATGAGTACGGTATGATACCCCCGCACAATTCCTAATCAAAATGATTCACTAAAGGAAAAGTGGATAGAACACTTTTCGTAATTCAAGACAAGAAGAGTATACGCTTGTTCAAATATATGTGGATGACATCATTTTTGGATCCACTAACAAAGAGCTCGTGGTGAAAATTCTCAAACCTCATGCAAAGTAAATTTGAAATGAGCATGATGGGAGAGTCGACATTTTTCCTTGACTTCAAGTGAAACAACAAGGATGGAACTTTCATAAGTCAAACAAAATACACCAGAGATTTAATGAAGAAATTTGCATGGAGGAGAAGTCCTCTCAAAAATACCAATGAACACATCGCCAAAATGGACATGGACGCATGGCAAGCCTCGAGACCAAACAAGATACAGCACTTATCGATCATCGCTTCTATCTCACAAATAGCAGCCGACATCACCTTTGCAGAGAGTGTATGTGCAAGATTTCAATCGCCCAAAAGAGAGCCATATGATCAGCCTAAGAGAATATTGAGATACTTAAAAGGAAGCCAAGAGGGCTATGGTATCCAAAGGAAGGGATTCAAGCTAATTGGCTATTCGTACTGACTATGCCGGATGCAGTGGACAGAAAAGTACTTCAGCACATGTCAAATGCTTGAAACAGACTAATTTCCCGGTTTAGCAAGAAGCAAAACTCAATAGCCACCTCTACAAATTATGCAGAATACATATCATGGGGGCACCGCCGTGGCCCAAGTCCTATGGATGAGACAAAGAAATGAGAGATTATGAAATTGAAGAAAAAGAAATTCCAATCATGTGTGATAACACAAGTGCCATTGCAATCACCCAAAATCCTGTGTTGCACTCAAGAACAAAACATATAGATGTCGATATCATTTCATAAGAGATCATGTTGAAAAGTAAGACATTATCTTGAATATATCTCAACCGATAAGCAACTAGCCGACATCTTCACAAAAACCATTATGTGAGTCAAGATTTGAAGAACTCAAACATGAGTTGGGGCTAATTGAGCTAAGCCGAGACACATAAGAGTCAAAGAAACGAAATGGAATGAAAAGAAGGTGAAAAAGAGCCGAAAACAAAATTAGCTCAATAAATCATCTCAGATCGGAAAAGTCAAATATACCAAGTCACCGGAGCCGAGTCACTAAGAGAAATGTGAGAAGAGAGTTAAATCACCTAAGAGATAAGTCAATAACTTATGAGCAAAATGACAAAACGCAATGCTTTTAACTAAGCCGGAATGTTTTAAGAACACGCCAAGATAATGATGATGTGTACGCATAAAGCCGCACACCAAGCTCATGATTGATATAAATGTCGCCGCATTAAATACTTAGACATGAATCGCTCAATATGCGTAAGCAAAATCCAAGCCGCTTGATTTCGATCACGATTCAAAACCGTCCGCACGCCCTTTCATAAACTATATTTAAAACCATTTTTCGTCCTGCTTTCTCTCTCACACTTCTAAAAACTGCTCAATCTCTCTCAAAAAGCAAAGGCAAACACTCAAACCCTATCAAACTTCAAATCTATTTCAATTTTTCTTGAAATTATTCTGAGAAATGGCACCAACATACGACTTTACCAAGTTGGGAAAACAAATCCACACCGGTTCGACCGGATTTCGACTTTTAATGGTGAAGCTAGGGTCCGACGACACTCCCGTGAAGAAAATCGCGAGAAGCTAGAAACGGCAGGATCAAACTGCTTTAACACTGAGTATCCTATGACCTATGTGGAGGAGGTCGCATACCCACGTGAATGCCGAGATTCACGACGAAGGAATCAAGTCATCTGCTCACTTAGAAGCAAACGACTATCACAAAGGATTTGGCCAATACCGCCACTACCAAAGCAGAGGAGCATCCGAGATCAAAGAGGCCGAGTGTAAACTTGGCTGACGACGATGGAAAGAAATAGCCAAGTCCGACGTTAATTTGATAAAATAATATACACAAAACAAGAGATCACGGGCCAAGGAAGATTATCACAAATTGTTGGACATTGTTGCCAGTGTATCGACATCAAATTTGGCGCTTTTCACCAATCACAAAGGCAAATTGATTGATGGCTGCAATAATCAAGAAAAGAAGATAAATCAAAGTTTATCTACAGCAGACTCAAAACGCTGGAAACAAGTCCTTCAAAGAAGATGGGTCATTTGGAGATCCTCGGATATGGCCTAGTGATTGGCCGGCTATTGAGGTGAAAGGAGACTCTGTAGATATGGGAAAGCTTTCTATGTTAACAAAGAGATGTTCAGAGCTAATCTCTCTGGTGCTCGTAAGCGCGTATATGCCAAGAGAGCTGACACTGTTGAGGGGGAATCACCACCTCAAGACACAAATGCCCTTCCAACTACAGAAAGTCGCCCCCGCAGCCTACCACAGTCACGCCGCCGCAAAAAAGAAAACCAAACATGCACTCGCCCGCAGCAGAAGTCACCGCCTGCAGCCGTGGTCACTCCGCCCGCAGTTAGCCGGCCGAGAAGGACTCACAAATTCTTCTCTCGATCAAAAAGAGGAGGTCTCGACAAACCTAGACGGCCCTCCTCGTAAACAAACACAAGCACGCCCCACCGCCCAAGACTCAGACACCATCTCAACCGTAAATCCCTCCGGCATGCACTCAAGAGACGGGACTTGTAAAGCAATCCGAGCAGAGAAACCAAGTCAGTCCACTACCAGCCTAGCTCAAATACCTGAGACTATCGGGAGAAGAGAGTCTCCGTATGTAATTGATGAAACAAAAACCAAGTCACAAGGTGATCAAGCAGAGGCAACCCAAGACACAATCGTAGCTCACACAACAAACTCAAGAAGAACCAGCCCAAGCAGATAGCCGATGTAATGATCCTATCTCCACCTTACCTGCATCCGTAATCGTCATGAGTGGAGAAAATGGAAGTTGAGCAGGCCAAGGGAACAGCCTAACGCCAATTCATAGAAGAAGAAGAGGAACTCGCTAAATTTCTCGATTATCTATCCAACGGCTCCTGCTCTAGATGAAGACAAATCGCTGAATATTCTCGCGCATCTACAAGGACAAGGAGAGAGAAGAGCAAGTCGGGGTTAAGCCAAGACGAAAAAGGCAAGTATTCCGCTTTCTATCTCCCAAGCGACTACGTAACACTTCCATCCTCTCCTGATGTCTTCTCCGAAAGTGACGAGAACTGTAGAATGTCGCCGCCGTAAGAATTGCACGATGCAGAGAAGCATTGTGAATCAAGAATCCTTCACGAGCAAAGACATCGATGGAGACCAGGAGAGTCCTCCAAAACACACCGAAATCGATCCAATGGGAGCGGTTCAAAAATAGCCACCGATGTTGCCGCTACCACTTCCCTAACCTTAAGAAGGCACAAGGAATTGGCGATGAAATCGGCTGGGGACCCCACGAGCTAACCCCTATTGAAGGTGTGCCACCACCGCCCCAACTAATAACCATCAACCGCAACAGCCGAGTTTGGAGACGAGTGACCCCACTGAGTCACTCACCGGTGCTCCACCAGGGGAAACTCCTCCACCGCAGTTAAGGCCTGAGGATGCCGCAGATGACTCCACAAAGAATGTAGGAGGCGAAGCAAAAGGAAACTCAAACACAAGAAGAACAGCAAGTTGCCATCAACGGCTAAGCTCAGCATACTGAGACTGCTCACCGAGGTGCCAACACTGGCGTTAATGACGCCGCCGATGCGTATGAGGCACGTGAAGGAATGTACGAGTTAACACTGGCGATGAAAGCGCAATCCATGGGGTTGAGACTCCAATGGATGCCATCAGAAGACTCCTAAGACACTCGACACTGCCGAAAGTGAAGACCAGGCCTCGCAGCAAAGAGAGACCGAGGAAATGAAGCGCCCACGAGGTTGAGACTTCCTGGTAACACACCAAGTAGAGAACATCCTCCCGCAACCATCGATCCATCCGGTAAGGAGATCGTACTTCATGATTCCTGTGACAACCCCGATGTCACCTTTCTCGGGATCAGGCGAAGAGGAAGTCGAGTCGACTCCTCGACAAATCCAAAAGACTCACCATGGATGTTCCTGCACGAGCAAGTCTCGATCCCAAGACTACTCGTCGACCTTTAATTTTGATGATGAGCCACCAATGGAAATCTCATCATCGTCCGATGACGCTCGATAAGGCCGAGACCGCCTACTCAAAAGAGAAATCAACGAGACCAACGGTTGCTGAGATACCGAGTGCTCAAGCCAGTTGCTAGTCATCGCACCACAAACCCACCAACCGAGACCACCGCTCCGCCTCTCAAGCCACAAATGATCTATTCCTGTAAGAACTTCACGCCCACCGCTTATCATCGAACAAATCCTTGATGGCGGTGATGAATCCTTTTGTGGAATCTTTTCCCATTCTCACCGGAGATACCGTAACTCCACGAAGAATCGAAAATGAGCAAGCACGCTACTACGCACCAGCCTCGCTTTTCCACTGTGCACCATTGTTCCAAATGACTTCGATTTCGACAGTCAGATGGGCCATCACCGCAATGTAAGAATCACCAAGTACGAGAAGTGTTCAAGGCACTCTTTCAAGTTGAAAAGATGGAGAGGCATCGCCTCCTCGATATGCGCCAGACAACAGAGATGCTAACCTTACAAAATGACTTACAGAGGCATCACAATCAGATAAGGGAATGGTGGCAACAAAGAAGAATCAACGCGTGGAACAGTGAGATACTTCGCATAATTATTCAACAAGTCACGGTGTGAGAGTCAAAATGTTGACGCGAAAACGGCTCGCGGAACACATTGAACATATGCACGGCTCACACCGCCGAGATCAAGCCGCCGCGTGAGCGTAATGCAATGATATACAAAGTTTGGAAGAACACATGACAAGAAAATTCAGCCTTCTCATGGCGAGATGAAGCCGATTTCAACAGAATCCAACGCTACTTCGTCAATTCGCGGCAAGATACAACGCAGCTGATTTGAAGCAAAATTCAACCATCGGGAAGATTCGACTTCATGCTTGCCAAAGATGTTCCCCTGGGTTCCTCTATCCTTTGATGATGCCAAAAAGGGGGAAGAGGAATACCTTAAAGCAAGAAAATCAAGTAAAAGAAAGGAGCAATGATAAGAACACCAGAAGGAAAATCAGCCGAGGAAATTTTGAAGTCAAGAAAGGAAAATCAGGGGGAAGGATCAAAGAATATGACCCCGATGATTGCACAAACCCCAACAGGTCCTCGTCACAAATGACATTATAAGCAAAGAAACTCCCGTGACTCGCCACCCAACACTCAGATCTATGGCCGAGAAGAGAAAAGAAATTGAAGCAGTGGATGAAGGAGGTGGGAAGGAAGAATGGATGCCAGGGTGATGAACATTTTGAAAGAACACGGAGGCATTCCAAATGACAGAGACACGTATGCCATTTCGTATGTCCTGGACAGAAAGCAAGATCAGCTGATTTAATTCAAAACGCTCGAATCAAGGTTATTTTTGCAAATTTGTCCTGGCTCAAGCTTGGGATCTCAGACTGGGAAAAGGGTCTCACACTATGTGAAGAAGCCGACGACAAAGCAGACAACCGGCAAATACTCACGTCACCCGCCGGGCACTCACCGAGCAGAGGCCCAAGGCAAAGATACGCCTGCAGGGTAGAGGAAGTTAGGAGGAAAGTTTGCACTGGCCTCGCCCAAGAATAAATACGAGATCCAGAAAGAAAGGAGGGATCTACTGGCCGGGCTTGACCATGTGGCGAACTTGCAAGTGGCCAAAACCAACGCCGAGTATGCAAGAAGATAAGAAAAACAAGAGATAAACTCAGCTATGGCAGAGAGAGACAGAAAGAATAAGGAAAGATGAAGCCGCTGGGGCATATGAGAAGAAAAAGAAGGCAAATTTGATGACGAGAAGAAGAGAAGAAGAGAAGAAGATGTCGATCAAGATGAAAGAAGAGACAATAAGAGATGAAGTGTTGTCGTCTTGCCAACCCTTCGTATTTTATATGTAAATACATACAATGTAAGTTTTCCGTAATAATGCCATAAATTTTTTTTTGAGACAATTACATACTCGATACACCTTGTAAAAAATGTTAAGTACAAGAATGATATGATCAATAAAAAGATTGATTATGCGATACATTCTATGTCAATACACTATCTCAGATGTATCTTTGTTATTTGCATCTTTGTATGATTTAAGTTTTGGCATCATCAAAAAGGGGGAAATTGTTAGGAATTTTATTGTTTAGATTTTGATGAGTGCCATGTAAAACTTAGAATAGAAAGTTAGCTCCCAATTCTTGCTTTGAAATGTATTGTAACAATTAGAGTCGCCAAGTTGAGTTAAGTCGCCTACGCTCCAACTTGCAAGAAGACAAATCAAGGCTTGAGGAAAACTCATTGTGAGACAAATTGAGACAACAAAGAAGAGCAGACAGAACTCGATCAAGAAGCAATGAGATGCAAACTGAGTGGAACATCACCAAGTCAACTCAAGAGAAGACAAGTCTCAAGTCAAGCGACAAGAGTCATCCAATGATTGGAAGTCGACTTCTAAGTCACCTGGGAAAGCAAGGAAATGCAAAAAGTTTGAGATAATCAAAAAGAACCGCTGTACGTAAATCAAGAGATTTACTTAAACAAGTAATATCTTCATACTACCTTTCTTCGAGTGCTCAACCCCGTGTCAGTGCAAAGAAATGAACCAATGGGAAGCACTACACCGTGTCGAACTCAAAGGTGATAAAACATTTCATACGAGGAAATGGCAATTCCAAGAAGTGCAAACCAACGATCGCAAAGTGATTTTCAAAATGAGCCTATCTCTTCAACGGGCAAATTTTTGAAAGTTCACTATAAAAGGCTGAGGAGTTTGATTGAGAAAAAATGATGCGGATGACACACACGTGAGATATACAAGCTTATCAAAATTGAAATATTCTCAATCCCTCAAGCCTACATCTCAAGAACATCAATCCAACACTTACCCGTGAAGGAGAGAGAACTTCAATAAGTTGAAGAGGAAACTATCAAAACAAGGGGTCTACACTCCAAGAAGGATTGTAGAAAGGTTCAAGGTCAACCAAGTCTTAAGCGCTTGAGGGCTTCGATCAAATCCAAAGTGCTTGAGCAAGTGAGTCAGAGTAGCAAGGCAAATCGCCTGGAAGAAGCCGAGTCGCATTTGGTGGTCCACCGAGTGATCAAGCGCGCCGTGACCGAGTCCCAAAGGATCAAGTCGGCCGTTGTGATCAAGACTTGTATCCGGATCATACCACTTTGTAAACGATCATTACTTAGTGGATTCCTCCAGAGTTGGAGAAGAGAGAGTAGAAGAATTACCCCATCTTCGAACCTCTATAAAAACTTTATCAGGTCATTTACTTTACAAAGATTTAAATATCTCGCACTTTTAATTGCTTATATCCACGATAAATTTGCTATCCATCTCATAATCTATAAGTACTAAATCAAATCAGAAAACTTGCTTAAACAAACTTAAGGGTGTTAAGTCTTCCAATAAAAACAAAACCACAAATTTAAGTCAAATTATAGCCAACAAATGAAGTTATTTACTAATGTACCACCGAGTTTGTTGAGAGATTAACTCTACCGAGTGACTAATTCGATCGGCTCCATCAAGGACACAGCTGTGTAGAACTCAGAGATTTAAAAGGCCTAAATCGAAAATTTGCAAGGCTTATTCAACCCCCCTTCTAAACCTTACACTTACACCCCTCGGGGACCTACATTTCTACAACTCCATTTTGCCAGTGGAGTCCTTGCACTGATAATTCATGACCAATACCATTTTCAACACAATATCGAGTTATTATACCATTGACAAACCCAGTCCTTCCACTGATCTTATTTTGATAATGGTTTGACTCTTTCTCATTTCGGATTCTCTTCATCACCGAGGTAGTTTCGCAGAGTTTCTTTTTCTTCTTACACATGAATATTGTCCATGTGTATCTTGAGTAGTCATCTACTACCACCAAGGTATATTTCTTCCCACTTATGCTGGCCGTTCAATCGACCAAATAGATCCATATGCAAAGCAGTGCAATATTCTTGTCAAGATGGACATGTCTTTTCTTTTGAATGATGATTTGATTTGCTTTCCCATCCGCATGCATCACATACACTTTCCTTCTTGTATACCGAGTCCTGGGAAGTCCTTCCACGAGATTGCTCCTTGCAAGCTTGTTAATTGTTTTGAAGTTCAGTGACTCAGCTTCTTGTGCACCCAACTTGATTCAACCGCTTTTTGCTAACAGACATGTCGCTTGTGTTGCAGCTGACCAATCTACCACATACATGTTCTTTTGTCTCGCATCCTTGCAACACTACTTCATTTGATTCAGTTGTTCTTGATTTGGCACACTCCCATATTGAATCCAACATTATAGCCCTTTGTCACAGTTGACTTATGCTTAGTAAGTTGAAATTGAGGCCTTCAACGTATGCAACATCCGTAATTTCTAATCCATTTTTCTTGATGGATCCAATGCCTTTTATTTCTCCTGAGCTTCATTTCTCCAAATATGACTTTTGCACCTCTAACCTCCTTGAATTTTGACAGATTTTTCTTGTTTCATCATCATGTGTCCGGGAATGTACCACTATCCATGTACCAAAGTTCCTTGGCACTTCACCGCTTTGAACTCGCAATCAAGAAATTAGTTTTTGGTACCCATATTTATCCGGTCCTTTGGGGTTAGTATTGTAAGATGATCCAACCAACCTATAGCCAAATGATTTGACTTCTAAGAGGTTGCCATCTATCGCCATAATCATAATTAATTTTAGCAAATTGCTTGGGGAGTTTGTTCATACAAATTGTCTCTTTTGTCTGATGCCTGTACGTGTTTTAGCAATTGCCTTCCTCGGGTAGTTGTGATATCTCCGAGTGTAGTGCCTAGGTGCATATGTGTGCCGATGATAGCTCTTAAGCCTTTGGAATGGCCTTTTTCGAGTTCTGTGCCTTTGCCATTTAGGTTTATATTCCATAGTCCTCACGATAGTTCACATTATTCCAATCACCTTGGGTACTTTCTACCATTCCCATCATACGTGTTACTTTTATAGAACTTCTGGGGCTTTTGGTAGCTCTGCTTCCTTTTTATGAGTATTTCCTCGCTTGGAGTTGCCGAGGAACCCTACCGATTTCTTCTCACCGTCCTTCTCAAAGACACTTAATCGCCGCTTTCCTTTTCCTTTATAAATCGAGGCCGCTTTGCTTGTGATTGTGCTTAGGAATAAATGTGTGTACACCATTTGAGTTTTGGATTTTTGAGATGTTTCATTACTTGAAGATCCTTTTTCCAAAATCACTTTTGGAGCTCGACATAAAGACACAGAGGAATTAAATCCTAAACTTGTCTTATATCCACATTCTCGCTGACTCATAATAAGATCATCCAAGGATTTAGATGCCTTAGTGAATGAGGCAATCACATTTTGAGGTCATTCTCCTTCTTTCTATAGCAAAATATCTCTCGCTATTAACTTATCATTTTCAAATTTTTAAACTTTTTTTTCTCAGCCTATGTGACTTAGAGTACTTAGCTCCTTAGTCAACTATGAGTTTCGCTGAAAGTAGGTTGTTTTCCTCATTTAGTAGTGTGTGTGAGGATTTAATGTGTTCAAAGTCTTTCATCATTTTGCCTAATGAATCATAAAGATCACTGGTGATGAAGATGTGTGTCACAATCACTATCACTAGTATCCGAATGTGATGAGTTAGAGTGTACCTCATCTTCTTAGTCAGGTTGGTTTTGTTCTTTTGCCATTAGACAAATCAAGGCTTCTTCTTCGTAATCACTTGAGTAGTCTCCGCTTCACTACTCTCCGAGTTTGTCTGTTTTTGACTTGGTTGTCTCAAAGCAGCTTCCCGCACCAACATTGCTTTCTCTTTTCTTTTCTTGTCTTCTTTGTCTCAAGACTTTTCTTTCCTCTTCATTCTTGTATTTGTTGACTACAGATATGGGCAATTAATGGCATAGTGACTGGTCAGTCATAGCCCAAAGACGATTTTCAACTTTTTGATCAGCTTCTTTCCATTCTCTGTTGTCGCCCTTGATACTCAGCCTTTTGATACTCTACTCTCTTGGTTGGCCTATCTTCCTCGACTTGGAGTGGAGCCGAGTGTCTTCCGGAGGATTCACCTTTGCTTCTCTTGTAATTTTGTTGAAGAACTTATTAAACCTTTTAACCATCGTGGCTATCTCCTCTTGGTCAATGACTTTTTGACCTCACTTTTACCATCCTTAACTATTAAAGCAAATTGCTTTGGGGCACAAATTGCCTCCTCTGGTCTTTTCTTCTCACCAAATTGCAGTTTTGAGATCCGAGAATAGCTCATGGTCGGATGTCTTTGATCGGTCCATGAGTGTCTCATGGCCATGACTTTCATATCCCACTCAGCTTGGGAGACTTCTTAGAATCTTCATGCACATTTCCTTCGTGTATATTCTTTTTCTGTGTAGATAGTTCATTGGTAATTTCGCGAACCGAGCATCCAAATGATCCAAGGTTTCTCCCCGCAAGATCTTAAAGTTTTCAAATTTTTGTACAACAACAGATAGTTTATTTTCCTTGATTTGCTCCGAGCCTTCACAAATCAAGGTTAGCTTGTCCCATTTCTTTTGCCGCTTTGCATGATTTGACTTTGTTGAATACGGCTTTATCCAAAGTTTTGTAAAGAATGTCCTTGCCACATTGTCCAAGTTATATCTTTACCGCATCATTTGTCCATTCAGCCTTCTTTGGTTTTTCAACCATTGTTGGTCCGGGAGCAACATCCTCTTTCTCCTTCACCGCAGCAGCTTCCTTGCGCTTGTGTTCACTTTTAAGATTTGCGCAAAGCCATCTTCTATTACTATCCACATTTCATCGTAATGCCGATAGATGAGCCCGCATTCCGCCATCAAATTCCTCAATTGTGAACATAGGGATGCGTGTCGATTTTGCTTCCATGATAATAACTTTGTCAATAAAAGAGTTTTGAAAGATCAAGTGCTAAATTTGGAGATCTAGTTCAAGAACTAAAGCCATGGAAGGCTCAATGAACCAACCGCCCGATACCACTTGTAGGTCCTAAGGGGTGTGAGTGTGTGGTTTAGAAGGGGGTTGAATAAACCTTACCAACTTTTCGATTTAGTCTTTTAAAACGATCGAGTTAATACTTCACAACAGTCCTCATGGATCAAGCTAAGTTAGTTAATCAAATAGAGTTAGTCACCAAATGCACTGACCGAGCCGTGATAGAGTAACTTGGCTATTTTGACTAAAGACTTAACTCGACCGTGATATGTTTTCGAAGACTAAACACCCTTGAATTTTGGTTAAATATGTTTTTAATGCTTAGTTTTAGACTTTGTTGATTATCAATCGATAGCAAATTTATCAAACAGATATTAAAGTAATGTGCGTAAATTAAAGTGCCGAAATGTAAATGACACAATAAGTTTTTATAGAGGTTCAAAGATGGAGTAATTCTTCTACTCCTCTCTTCTCCAACTCCCGAGGAATCCACTAAGTATCGATCAATATACAAAGTGGTTAACAGTCCGTGATGCAAGTTTTGATCACACAAACACTTGATCCTTTGGGACTCACCGAGATGCCTTGGTCACACAAAAGCTTCTCGCACGACTCCCTTTCTTCACAGGCGCCGCCTTCCTACTACATGCCCGTGCGTGCTCAAGCTTCTTGATTTGATCACGGCCCTCCAAAACTTGAGACTGGTTCGCCTTTGACCTTTCTACAATCGCTCGTGGAGTGTAGACCCTTGATTCTTCAAATGTTTCCTCTTCAACTGATTGAAGTTGTCTTTCCTTCACAGTAAGTTGGATTGATTTCTTCGTAGGCTTGAAAATTGAACTTGAATGATTTGAGAATATTTTTGGTTACATATATTTCTTTTCTTGTTCGTGTTTGTTTTCCGATTGTCAAGGTAACCAACTCTCTCAAATAGATTCTCAGCCTTTTATAGTGTTCTTTTGAAAAATTTCACGTCGAAGAGATAGGCTTATTTTCAAGACACTTGTGGTCGTTGGCTTTGTCTTGTTGCAAAATTTTGAAATTGACATTTCCTCGTATGAATGAGTATTCAGCCTTTTCATAGTTCGACACAAAAAGGCTTTCCTATCGGGTTTATTCCTTTTGCACGCTTCCTGCATCGAGCACTTCAAGAAAGACAAGATGGAAGTATTACTTGTTTAAGTAATTTTGACTTCAGGCAACGGATCTCTTTCAGCTTATCTCGACTTGACCGATTTCTTTGACTTCCCCAGACTTTGAGTCACCTTTCCAATCATTGATTTACCATCTCGCTACTTCAACTTGAGACTTGGCTGCCTTGAGTTGACTTAATCGACACTTCACTCACCGCATCTCACCGCACCTTCAATGAGTTCCCGTGTTCTCTTCTTTGCCACCCTCGCCTCTCACAACAGAGTCTTCCTTCTAGTCTCCAGCTGATTTCTTGCATATCTTGCATAGCCGACTCAACTCACCGACTCAGCCCTATCTATTACAATGCAATTTACAACAAAAAATGGGGTGCCAACTTTCTATTCTAAGTTTTACATGGCATTCATCAAAATCTAAAAATTAATTTCCCAACAAAGGAGATAGCATGATCAAATCATCGGCATCATCTTCCTCAGATTTTTTCTAGGAATGGAGGGTAGCAGAGTTGCCGCTTCTTCACCTCAAGAACATCCACACAAAGTGAGACACAATCTGGCTGGGATAGGAGACTTAGCTGCCTCTAGCTTGTTACTTGTTCTCGCTTGTTCTGGCTCCATAGTCGGGTCTCGACTTGCCTCGCGATCGGGCCTCAAAGCAGATTTGCGCTTAATCAATTATCTATGGAGACTCTACTTCTCCAGCTTTTTTCAAATTTGTTCCAAAATTTTAAGTGGGCACTCACTGCTTTTCTCAAGCTCCAACGCTTGAAGAGTCTTCTTCTTTTTTTGATTTTCACCAGAGGAACTTCTCCTGTTCTACTTCTTCCTGCCTCGATAGTAAAGGCCTCGTGGGTTGCCCGAGAGGCACGCTTTTCGTCTTGGTAGTCCTCTTCTTTCTTCATTCCCGGAGAAAGTACTAAGGATTCCTTTCTATCATGCACAAGCAGGGGCGTGAGACACGGCCATGGGGAAGGTGACTCGGTTTTAGGGGCAAAAAGGTGCTTTTTTTTTCACGCTGGGCAAAGAGCTTTTTCTTCCACCGCAGGGGGTGCTTTTCTTCGGGAGGGGAGACAACAGCTTGTTTCCTCAGTGGTCACCGATTCCCCTCACCGGTATCCGCCTTCTTGACATAAGCTCTCTTCGAGCTCCCGAGAGATTCGATCAAACATTTTCTTGTTGACATGGAACGCTTTTACATGTCGGAGTGGAACTCCTTTCACCTCCATCAACCGCCAATAACAAGGCCATACCCCAAGCGACCCTCCGAATAATCCATCATCCTTGAAGGACTTATTTCAATATTCGGGCGTAGTCCAGATACAAACCTTCCAGCCAGCTTTTCTTTCTTCTCTCCATGATCGCAACCATCACGATCAGCTTGGTTTTGGACAACTCGACAAAGCTTCCAAATTTTATGTCTACACACTTGGCAACAATGTCCAATAGCTTATGGTAATCTTCCTTCAAAGAAGCCTTCTTATCACCGTAGACAACCTTCGCAAAGACAATCGTGTTTGGCCACTTCCTTCCATGCAAAGAACCAAGTTTACATCAGCCTCCAATATTTCCTGACACCTTCCGACGACAAGAAGCAATGCCCGCTTAGATCTCAGCGATCGTAAACTCCTTTCCGTGAACAAACGACTTGATGCCTTCATCATGAACTTCAAATGCTCACGAATCGCGCTACTTTCTCCACATACGCCATCCAAACTCCATAGTGAGAAAGGGTTTTAGTCCGCATTTCTCCACTTTCTCACCTCTCTTCTTCACAAGTGGTTTCATCTACTCGCTTGATCATCCATTCGAAACCACTGTGAGAACTAATGTGGATTTGCTTTCCCAACTTAGCGAAATCATAGGTAGTTGCCATTTTTTAGTTTTACCGAACGAAACCTTAGAAATTTTCCTTGAAGATTGATAAGGTTTTGAGAGAAAAATACAGCTTGCTTTTGGAGAGATGAACAGCTTTTAGTGTAGTGTGAGAGAGAAAATGATTTAAATGGTATATGTATGGGTTATGAAAGGACGTGCATATGGTTTTTGAAATTTGATCAAGATCAACGGCTCAGATTTAGCATGCCGACAAGATTTAATGCGGCAGATTTATATCCAATCATAGGCTTGGTCATGCAAATTTTTGGATCACTTCGCTATTATTATGTTTGATGTCATTCTTAAAACATTCCCGCTTATTAAAAGTGATCGCTTTTTGTCACTTAGCTTCATGAATAACTCACCTTACTCCTTAGCCGATTCAACTTCTTCTCTTTTTCATATAGTACTGGTGTCACCACTTGATGCACTGATTCTCCGACACGGCCGATTCACTTAGCCGATTCATGACCTCACTCTATTTTCATCTTTTCTCGCTCCATCTCTTCTCCTTGAGTCTTCCGAGTGTCAATTCACCTCAATTAACCCTAGCTCATGCTTAAGCTCTTCAAATCTTGATTCACATAATGGCTTTGTGAATATGTCACCTAACTATTTATCAAATTGAGATGTATTCCAAGGTGATGTCCTTCTTTTCAACATGATCTCTTATAAAAATGATATATGACATCAATGTGCTTTGTTCTTGAGTGCAACACAGATTTTGAGTGATTGCAATAGCACTTGTGGTTATCACACATAATTGGAATCTCTTTTTCTTCAATTTCATAATCTCTCGCTTGTTGTCTCATCCATAAGACTGCTTTGATAAATGATTTTATCATGATTTTGATGATTTTGTTTTTATACCAAAACAATATTTTTAAAGGTTGTCCAAATACTCCTAAATGATTTAAAATGGTTTTAATATTTTCCTGAGTATTTCTACAAGTTTATTTTCGATATAAAATTGACAATACTTTGTTTTGAGGCAACGGCGCCCGATAGGGCATCCTTGCACCTGAAAATTGTGAAAATGTGTGAATAAGCTATTTGCTGAAAAAGGGTGGTTGACCTCATTTGGTCAACAGCGTGGTAGACCGTCGTCGACTGTCGACCGGCGACCGGCAGGTGACCGTACCGGGAGCATTTTTTGAAACAGAACTTTCTGACTCGCTTTTTGGTTCTCGCGACCGATCGACATAGGTCGCACCGGCCGACTTCGCCGACGGCCGCCTGCGGTAAATGTGTTTTCATTTTCAAACGCCTATTTGTGCGCGCGATCGTCGCCTCAAGTTTGACAAAGAAAATTCTAACCGTCAGCAAAGCAGACATCTTTTCCTTAATTTGTGGGATTGATTTCTAACAGCTTCTTTTCTTCAATTGTCTTGCAATTTTTACAGAATTCATGTCCCCAAGAGGAGCCTATCATGTACAAGACATCTTCTATAAATAGAGGAAGAATTGAAGCAACACAATAAGAGAGAAAACTACAACACAACAAGATACACTCAAGAATACACTTGTTCTTACATTATCTTATTTCTTGTTGTAATTTGCCTAGCTATTCACTTTCACATTCTTGAGGTCTAGGCTATTCTTGATTACACTTGCACTCAATTGTATTATTCATTATCGAGTTGTAATCTTGAATTTGTGGTCGCCATTCAAACACAAGATATCCTTGTGAGTGTTCTTGTGGTAAGAACACACTGGGTGAACTAGGTAATCCAGTGTAAGAAGATTGTGGTGATCTTCTTATTGAGGTGTTGAAGAATTTGGTATTCTTCAAGATTGAAGATTGTGGTAATCTTCATTAAGGTGCCGCTTGAAGATTGTGGTAATCTTCGCGAGATTGTGGTAATCTCAAAGGTGGTGTTGAAGAAGAGTGTGGTGCTCTTCAAGGTATCGTGTAAGATTTCGTTGTAATAATTTTGGTAATTATTAATAAAATCTTTTTTCTCTTTTCAAATCCATCCCTGATATACTCGGGTGGAGATTAGGCCCTAGGTGGTTGAACTCTTTTAAATCAACGTGTGTTGTTTACATTCCGCACCTTTATTATTGTGTTTGAGCATTCGATTGTTAAAAGAGGGCTTAAATCGAAAAGATGAGATAATCTATTCACTCCCTCTAGATTATCGTAGCCGCTTGACTTACAAGGGTATCGTGAGCCAAACTTTTGGCAAGCTCGCTTCACATTGCGAGTGAAGAGAAACGATCGCTTCGGCTACGAACGAAGCTCAACTTTCCTAAGACCTCCACCACCAAGCTACTTCGCTTGATTCCAAAAATTTTATATTTTGGAAAGAAAGAATGGAATGGTATTTACAAGGTTGCGGTTTGATATTTGGAACACCGTCATCAATGGAGAATCCATTCCGATTTAAAAACACACCACACACCTCTAAAGGCTTCAAAGAGCTCAATGATGAAGAGAAGAGAATCATCTCCTTAAATGGTAAAGCTCTTAAGATTTTGTATTGTTCACTTACTACTTTGGAATTTGATCATGTTGTAGGTATTCGATCGGTACATGAAGTATGGCAAAATTAGAAGCCATCTATGAAGTGTATGCAAATGAAAGGAGCAACTCAAAAGCATCTACTTCACAAATGGATACAACATCAAATCCAACAACACGGGATGAGCCTTCTACAATCTCCCATGATGAAGAAGTTGAACAACGCCTCATAGGCATCAAGAAAACGAGGTAAGTTCTAAACCCTCTACTTCCTATGATAATGATTATAGTGATTTGCAAAATGATTTTGATGAACTACAAGATGAATTCCAAAACTTACTTGTTAAATACAAAAATTTGAAAAAGGAATTCAATGTTTTGAAAATTGATAAGGATAGTTTATTTACTTCCTATGAATCACTATCATGTGCTCACACCACCACACTTGACAAGGTTAGAAACCTTGAAAAAGAAAATAGTACTCTTGTTGAGAATATTGAAGGCATGAAAAAGGATTTAGCTAAATCCAACTTGAGTACCAATGATATGACCGAAATTGTTGATTATTGTGATAATTCAAACTAGAACTTGATCATAAGTTTAATGTTGTCAATCATATGAAAAATAATCAAGTCTCTAAGATGTTGGTCATTATGCTCATAGAATTATTACATGCTTTTATTATGTAAAAAGGGTCATACGGTAAATACTTGTCGGGCTAGAAATAGCTCTAATTATTGTTGGAGACCTAAAAGTCTCAAGACTAATCCTAAAGGACTCCAAACACATGAGGGTACCACAAAACAATGTCATATTAGGTACCCTAAATAATGATCGAAAAAATTTATACCGCTTAAGAAGACATCAAATGACCGCTTCATTTGATCAAAGAAGGAGAAACTATTTTCAACGAAGCCAATTTCCCAAGAAGAGGATATAATCAAAAATTTGAAGAACACAATCATTGAAATGGCAAAGACATCATCAACAAGATGATTTTCAAAGAAGAATAGACTTTCAACAATGGGAAGGCAACAAACCTTGAAATGGAGTAATCAAAGAAGTCATCATCAACAAAGTGACTTCTCAAAGGAAGATATCATCAACAATGGAACGCACAACCCATGGAAGTGGCGAATTGGTAACCCGTATCTCCCTATTTAAATATGCATTTTATTTTGTTATTATGCATGTTTTTATTTGTGTCTTAATTGCAAAATGAGTTTTCAAGTATTTATTTTTTTTGGTCTTCAATATATATTTGTGCTTTTAAAATTTTTTTTGAAAAAGAAGACCTTATATGATGTTTTTAAAACTCTTGTGCATTTTTGTAGACTAAAGTGTATTATCATCTCTTATGGATTTTTATGGCATGAGCTTACTTGTGATATCTCTTAGCCTACACTTTTTTCATTATGATTTGTGCTAGATTTGTCTTAAGAATTGTGTAGATTTACATACTTTCACAAATGGCCATTTTGTCAAGAAAGGCATAAATTATCGAGGTATCGCTTACTTTGTGTTATTCTTACTCTTATAGACTCGATATATGTATTGCCATGTGCCTATGTGCTTGTTTTTCATAATGTTTCATACAAGTGCCATTAAGAGGATTTTTAGATTTTTTGAAAGGCACTATTCGATATTTGATTGCACATATTTTTTTTTTGTCAACTTTTGATGCTTCTTTTTTAAATGAGGTCTCAATTATATGCTACCGGATTTTCAAAAGAGACCTTTTATAGCTTTCTTGCTTATTTGAACTTGCATGATTTATTAGATTCTTGATGATATTCTATATGTCAAGTATGTGTTTCTTGCTTCATGATCTATATATATATAGTGTCTCTTACTACTATGCTCTTTGCAAGATATTTTGTGGCTGACAATTGAGGTATGTTATTACACTTGGGCTATTTTTCTTGCTTATATGAGAAATGCCTTTAATGAGTTTGTTGAGTTGTGTAGAAAAGAAAATACTCCAAATATTTGGATGCAAATGTTCTATTATGAACACCTTAGATCATTTGGATGCCCAATAGTGATGAAGAAGACAAATTCTCAATTGATGCTTCAAGATGAAGATTGGTTTTTATAATTGCAAGAGGAGCTAAAAAGGAAATGATACTTGGAAGTTGATGCCATGTCTTTCATCACATTTATTATAAATGCAAAATGGGCACTCCGAATACACTCGATGACCAAGGCAACGTTGGTCGAATCTAAGGCGAAAAGTTAGTAGCTCAAGGTATTTTCAAGAAGAAGGTAATCGATTTTGATGTAACATTTGCACTCATAGCACATTTTGTAGCTATTTGCATTTTACTTGCCCATTCTTGTTTTAAGAAAATTTCAAGCTTTACCAAATGGATGTTAAATCCAAATTTCTAAATGGTTTTATTCAAGAAGAAGTCTATGTAAAACAACCTCCGGGGTTTAAAATTTTTCTAGGCCAAATGATTGTTTTTAAGGCCTTGTATGGTTTAAAACAAGTACCCCATGTATGGTATGATAGACTTAGCTTTTTTTTTTTTGCTAAATGATTTTACAAAAGGTAAAGTTGATACTACTTTTTGTTTGTGAAAAGGGCAATATTGTTTAAACTTATTTATGAGAATATTTTGGTGCTACTAATGAATATTTGTGCAAGATATGGTTTTCTAAGATGATGCAAGGTGTACTTGAAATAAGCATGATTTCTTGCTTGACTTCAAATCATTCAATGCTAAGAAGATGGTTATATTTCAAAAGAACTCTTGAAAAAGTTAAGCATTGAAGAAAGAAGAACTATCTCAACCTCTATGGCTAAAGATTGACAAAGGTTGAGAAAAGCATGCTCTGCTGACAAACAAATTCGAGGTATGTCTTCTTGTATTATTCCTATAGACTCGACATTCCATATGCCTTATGTCTATATGCTCGACTTCAAGAACTATCCTAACGGATCTCATTAAAGTGCCATTAAAAGAATTTTTCGAATATTTGAAAGGCACTTCTTCTTATGACTTGTTGTATCCAAAGCTTTAAAACGTTTCTTATTTTTTCAGATAACAAGTTTGATATCTATTATACAGCTTATTCGTATTCAAAATTTGTTCGTCATAATCGAACTAAACATATTGAGATTCGATATATTTTTTAAGTGGATTGTGATTTTTAACAAAAACTTGAGATGTGTTTAATTCCGTCTCAAGGATAACTCGCGACTTTTTAAATCGCCACCGCCGAGTATTTTACCTCATTTCGAGCTTGATTATAACATAATGTATATTGAATGAGGTCTACATTTGCATTTTCAGCACGCTTTTAAAACTTAGGGGCGAAAAATCGGATTTTTGGATAAAACTGGATTTTTCAAACAGTAACCATAACAAATGCGCCAGTAAAATGGGCCGACCGTCGCCGCCCACTAGCTCGACCGGGCCGCCCATGCCCCGACCGTCGCTCGATGATTTTTTTGGCTAAAATAGTTCTGCTTTTTTGCATTTCGCCATTTTGGCTTATTTTGTCCATTTTTCGTCCCTTCGCAAATTGCACACAAATTTCACTCCAAATTTGTTTTATTGCATACATTTTATATTTTGGGGATTATCTAGCTCGGTTATCATCATCATTGCTCGACTTTACCGACCGAATGGTAAGAATTTCACTATCTTTAGCTCAATCGGGTTGAACCTCGAGTTTGTGGCTTATATGTATTTTTCTTGATGTGATTCATATATGTTTGTGATGAGCTTATTGATTGTTGATGAATGATATTTGTTAAATTGTATTTGGTGATGAAAAAAACTTGGCTTGATTTCATTTACAAGGGCTATATATAACTTTTTCTATTTTTGACGCCCGCCAAGTGTTCGATAAAACGTTTCAATGAAAAAAAAATTCATCACATACATGACTCTCTCGATTTCAAAAGTCTCATATATTTATAGAGATCATGTTTTTGCAAATTAAATGATTTTTCATAAGCTTCTACAAGTCGTATGATTCGACTTTTCTATTCGGTTTAAAAGATTCAATGTTCAAATGGCTCGATACATCGGTTTACTTGCGCACTTTGATAAGAATATATGATGTATTTATCGTGCTAACATTCTTTTTGATGATTCCAAAGGGGGAGAAATAGGTTATAAGCTCATTAGCTCATAAAAGCTAAGATAAACGAAAAGAAGTTATAAGTTATGGCTTCATAAAGCCATAAGTTGTGGATCATATTTACCCACTTGGTGCATTATGGTTATGTATGAATCATGGTCCATTGGTTGTAGTATGGACTTATATACGGTTCTAATGATGTATCTTTGACAGAGGAGCTTTTAAGTTTTTGATACTTAAGCTTTCAATATCGAAAAGCTAATATTTTAGCTTATGTTTAAGTTGCTTCTATATAACTCTTGTTGTGCATGTTGATAGGGGGAGCATTTGCTATATGTATGTGAATATCTCTACTTCCATCATTGTGATTATATTGTGTGGAATGTTGTCATTAAACGGAAAGTTCCTTTTACCAGAAAATTGTTTTGTTTTCAAAATCGCCTCTAAAATTGTTTTGTTTTCAAAATCGCCTATTAAAATTGTTTTGTTTTCAAAATCGGCCTTGTCAAATTGTTTTGGTTTGTAATCATCAAAAAGGGGGAGATTGTTTGATAAATGATTTTATCATGATTTTGATGATTTTGTTTTTATACCAAAACAATATTTTTAAAGGTTGTCCAAATACTCCCAAATGATTTAAAATGGTTTTAATATTTTCCTTATATTTCTACAAGTTTATTTTCGATATAAAATTGGACAATACTTTTGTTTTGAGGCAATCTACGCCGGTTCCATAGGGCATCCTGCACCTAAAATTGTGAAAAAAAGAATAAGCTATTTTTGTCAAAAAAGGGTGGTTGACCGTCAACCAATCAATATGGTAGACTGGTGCGGTCGATCGGCCGATCGGCGCTGACCGGTGCGGCCGATCGGCGACCGGGCAGACCGTACTGGAGCATTTTTTGAAACAGAACTTTCGACTCGCTTTTTGGTTCTCGCTGACCGGGACATGGTCGACGGCCGGGACTCCCGCCGACGGCCGCCTGCGGTAAATGTGTTTTCATTTTCAAACGCCTATTTGTGCATCGACTGCCGCCTAAGTTTGGATGAAGAAAATTCTAACCGCAGGTAAAGAGCATCTTTTCCTTAATTTGTGGGATTGATTTCTAACAGCTCTTTTCTTCAATTGTCTTGCAATTTTTACAGTAATTCATGTCCCCAAGAGGAGCCTATCATGTACAAGACATCTTCTATAAATAGAGGAAGAATTGAAGCAACACAATAAGAGAGAAAACTACAACACAACAAGATACACTCAAGAATACACTTGTTCTTACATTATCTTATTTCTTGTTGTAATTTGCCTAGCTATTCACTTTCACATTCTTGAGGTCTAGGCTATTCTTGATTACACTTGCACTCAATTGTATTATTCATTATCGAGTTGTAATCTTGAATTTGTGGTCGCCATTCAAACACAAGATATCCTTGTGAGTGTTCTTGTGGTAAGAACACACTTGGGTGAACTAGGTGTTAGGTGTAAGAAGATTGTGGTGATCTTCTTATTGAGGTGTGAAGAATTTGGTATTCTTCAAGATTGAAGATTGTGGTAATCTTCACAAGGTGCCGCTTGAAGATTGTGGTAATCTTCAAGTGAGATTGTGGTAATCTCAAAGGTGGTGTGAAGAAGAGTGTGGTGCTCTTCAAGGTATTGGTGTAAGATTTTGTTGTAATAATTTTGGTAATTATTAATAAAATCTTTTTTCTCTTTTCAAATCCATCCCTGATACACTGGGTGGTAGAGGATTAGGCCTTGTGTGGGTTGAACCTTTTAAATCAACGCGTGTTGTTTACATTCCACACCTTTATTATTGTGTTTGAGCATTCGATTGTTAAAAGAGGGCTAAATCGAAAAGATGGAGATAATCTATTCACCCCCTCTAGATTATCGTAGCCGCTTGACTTACAAAGACTTGGGCACAACAATTTGCCGCACTATGTACTGGCAAATTCCACCGGGATGTGGCTATTGAATTTTGCTTGCTAAACCAGAAACCAACTGCTTTCCAAGCATTTGACATGTACCTGGTACTCTTCATGTCAACTCTACATCCAAAGATAGTCGAGTCCGAGTAACCAATAAGCTTGAATCCTCCTTCCTTTGATACCATGTCACTTCCTGCATCCCTTCAAATATCTTAGATTCTCTTAGTCATAAATATGGCTTTTGGTGCAGATTGAAATCTTGCACATACACCTACTACAAAGGTAATGTCCGACTCCACCGTGAGATAGAGCAAGTTGATCCAACGAGTGCTCAGATCTTGTTTGATCCACAGCTTGCCATCCGCATCCATATCCATCTTGACGATGTATTCATTGGTATTTTCACGTAGACTTCTCTTCCATACCAAATTTCTTCATTAAATCTCCGTATACTTTGTTTGACTTATGAAGGTTCCATCCTTCACCTATTTAACTTGAAGTCCTAGAAAGAATGCCAGCTCTCCCATCATGCACATTTCAAATTTGCCTTGCACGAGGTTTGAGAATTTATCACACAGCTCTTTGTTTGTGGATCCAAAAATAATGTCATCCACATAAATTTGAACAAGCAGTATACTCTCTTCATCTTGCTCTAGGTGCCTATTTCAATCCATATAGAGCTTTCTTGAGCTTGTACATTTTATCTTCAAGAGTCTTCTCGCTCAATCCTCGGAGGTTGTTCAACATAGACTTCTTCTTCCAATAATCCATTCAAGAATGCACTTTTACATCCATTTGGTATACAATGAAGTTCTTGTGTGCAAAGATGGGCAAGAAACATCCTTATTGCTTCTAATCTTGCAACAAACAGGGCAAAGGTTTCATCAAAATTTATCCCTTCTTCTTGCAATACCTTTGCTACTAATCTTGCTTTATTTCTTACCAAAGAACCGCTTTATTCATCTTGTTTCTTAAAACCCATTTTGTGCCAATAACATTCTGATGAGTTGGTCTTTGAACCAATTCCCAACTTTGTTTCTCTCAAATTGATTCAGCTCTTCTTGCATGGCTTGAATCCAATGTGTGTCATCCAAAGGCTTGGGACACATCTTTAGGTTCTATTTGGGAAATAAAACAAGTGAACATTGCTTCTTGTTGAGCTCGATCTGGTTCATACACCATCTCTTACATCTCCAATGACTAGCTCGTGGTGGTCTCTCACCATCTCACATCGTTGGAGTAAGTTAGCCGGGTTCATTCGCCTTGCAAAGCTTGTGTTATCTTGGGCAGCTCTTCATCATCACTTAGCCGCAGATTTTCTAGCGTTTTGAGATTCAACTATCTCATCTTCACCTTGATTAATTACTCCACTTCAGCTTTATCATAAGGACTCTTCTCGCATAGTTATCGATTCAAATTTTATCGCCTAACTCCTCAAAGTTTTCCCATTTACATTAGGTTCATCAAACACTACATGGATGGACTCTTCTGTGACCATAGTCCTTTTGTTCAGCACTCTATAGCCTTTAGATTATCCTTCCCATTATTGTGGATGAAGCATTTACATCCAAATATTTTAAAGTACCCAACATTTGGCTTTCTCCATGTCCAAATTTCATAGGGAGTCTTTGTCAGCTGTTTATTAATCATGCATCTATTTTGAGTATAGCATGCATTATTTATAGCTTCAGCCCAAAATCTTTTAGGCAATCCAGCTTCAGCTAACATGGTTCTTGCAGCTTCCTTGAGAGTTCTGTTCCTTCTTTCTGCTACTCCATTCTGCTGTGGGGTCCTTGCTACAGATAATTCGTGAGCAATACCATTTTCAACACAATACTGAGTTATTATTCAATTGACAAACTCAGTTCCTCTATCAGATCTTATCTTTATAATGGTTTGACTCTTCTCATTTTGAACTCTTTTCATCAGCTTGGGTAATTTCGCAAGGTTTCTTCTTTTACACATGAAGATTGTCCATGTATGTCTTGAATAATCATCCACCACTACTAGAGTGTATTTCTTCCCACTTATGTTGGCTAGCTCAATCGACCAAATAGATCCATATGCAAATGATGCAATATCCTAGTTGAAGATGGACTTGACTTTTCTTCTTGAATGATGATTTGATTTGCTTTCCATCCGCATGCATCACAAACACTTTCCTTCTTGATACCGAGTCCGGGAAGTCCTTCTACAAGATTAATTCTTGCAAGCTTGTTAATTGTCTTGAAATTCAGGTGACTCACTTCTTGTGCCACAACCAACTTGATTCTACTACATACGTGTCTTCGTAGCAGACAAGTGCTTGGTGTAGCAAATGACTACCTACCACATACGTGTTCTTTTGTCCGATCTCTGCAACACCACTTCATTTGATTCAGTGTCTTTGATTTGGCATACTCCCATATCAATCCAACATTGTAGCCCTTGTCACGAGTTGGTCGATGCTTAACAAGTTGAAATTAAGACCTTCAACGATGCAACATCTCGTGATTTCTAATCCATTTTTCTTAATGGATCCAAAGGCTCTAATTTTCCCCGAGCTTCATTTCTCCAAATATGACTTTTGTGCCTCTAATCTCCTTGAATTTTGACAGATTTTTCTTGTTTCTCACATGTGTCCGGAATGCCAATATCCATGTACCAGTTCCTTTGCACTCCTTTTTCCTTGAACCTCGCAATCAATGAAATTAGTTTTTAGGTACCCATTCTTGCCTCGGTGTAGTCCTGGGGTGTGAGTGTAAGGTTTAGAAGGGAGGCTGAATAAACCTTACCAACTTTTCGATTTAGTCCTTTTAAAATGTTCGTAGAGTTAATATTTCACGCTTGAGTCCTTGATGGACAGCTAAGTTAGTTAATCAAAGAGTTAGTCACTCAATGCACTGACTGAGCCGATGATAGAATAACTCACTGCTTTGACTAAAGACTTAACTCGACTGATGATATATTTTCAAATAAGACTTAACACCCTTGAATTTTGTTAAGTTTGTTTTAATACTTGGTTTTAGCACTTTGTTGATTATCAATTGATAGCAAATTTATCAAAGATATTAAGGTAATATGCGTAAATTAAAGTGATGAAATGTAAATGACACAATAAGTTTTTATAGAGGTTCAAGATGGGGTAATTCTTCTACTCTTCTCTTCTCCAACTCCCCGGAGGAATCCACTAAGTATTGATCAATATACAAAGTGGTTAAAAGTCCGATACAAGTCTTGATCACACAAATTGACTTGATCTTCTTTGGGACTTAGTCCGAGATGCCTTGTCAAACAAATTGGCTTCTCGACGACTCAACTTCTTCACAGGGCAAACCTGCCTTGCTACTACCCACTTACTCAAGCTTCTTGGATTTGATCACGAAGCCCTCCAAAACTTGAGACTCGGTTCGACTTGAACCTTCCTACAATCCTCCGTGGAATGTAGACCCCTTGATTCTTCAAATGTTTCCTCTTCAACCGATTGAAGTCGCTTTTTCCTTCACAGTGAGTGTTGATTGATTTCCTTCATAATGTAGGCTTGAGAATTGAATTTGAATGACTTGAGAGTAATTTTTGGTTACAAGGTCAAATGTTAGCTTGAATGTTCGTGGGTTCGTAACCTTCTCTCGCAGTGATTCCTTAGTCTTTTATAGTGATCTTTCAAAAATCGCTTCGCTTGAAGAGATAGGCTTATTTTCAAAAGACACTTGTGGTCGCTGGCTTGTCTTGTTGCAAATTCTTGAATTGACATTTCCTCGTATGAATGATTCTTCACTTTTCGAGTTCGACGCAGTGCAAGGCTTCCCATTGGTTTATTCCTTTTGCACGCTTCGGGATCGAGTACTTTAAGAAAGGCAAGATGGAAGTATTACTTGTTTAAGTAATTTCGACTTCTGGCAACGGCAACGGATCTCTTTCGCTTATCTCGACTTGACCGCATTTTCTTAACTTCCCCTGTGACTTTCGAGTCGCCTTCCAATCATTGATGACTCTTCACACTTCAACTTGAGACTTGTCGTTTTGAGTTGACTTGACTGATACTTCACTCAAATATATCTCGCTTGCACCTTCAATGAGTTCCCCTCTTTTCTCTCTTTGCAACACTCACCGCCTTCGCAATGAGTCTTCCTTCAAGTCTCCATTGTCTTCTTGCATGTTCATGCATAGTCGACTTGACTCACTGACCAAATGATCGCGAAATTTTACCGCAAGCGTACGGTGTCAAGTTTTAGTATAGGTTTTGAAAGTAGGGTTATCGCTCCACAGGATTGTTATCGAATTTTATTCTAAGTACTATAATTAAAATAGCTAATTCTATCTAGAAATCGAAAAGAGATGGATTGTTTATTAAACTAAAAATTAAAACTAAAAATTAAACTAAGAATTGGTTCAGACAAATTATCAAACACATAGAAGATGAATTCTAGAGGGTTGATTTCACCTAGTTATCTCCTATGTTCTCAATCCAAATTTTATAAATCACAAGTTATTAATCTATAAGCCAATATTCCTACCGCTTATCACTTCCTCTCTCGAGTGCCAAGTGATTCTAGTTCCAATTTCGATTTTGATATCTCTATAAAAATCATAGATTAAACCCTAATACGCTCAATGAATATTCATTCACAGATTTCAAAAGATTCATAAATTGCCGATTCTATGAAACCCTAGGTTGTGCTATTCTAAGGCCATGTGTTCAATTACCTCTCTCAAGCCAAATTAAACACGCCAAACAATCTAAATTAATTATCGATAATCCAATGCAATCAAATCAAATAGCACAAATAGATTAATAAACATGCAAATTTCATAAACTAGAAATCAAAACATAGGTTCAAACATAAGTTACATCAATCCCTAGAAAATAGGTTTAGTTCATAATAGATGTACAAAACTCATGAAGTAATTATACATTGATAGGGTTCAACAAAGATGCTAGAAAAATAATTCAATGATTAAAGGAGGATTCTTCTCTGCTTTCCAAGATAGATGCCTTCAATCTCGTCCCGAACTCTTTCTCCTTGCTCAAAATCATCCCTTGTGCTCTCCAAAATGTCCAACCCCCTGTTTGTACGTCCCTTCTTCTATTTATAGGCTTGAAACCCTAAAATTCCGTCCCAAAAAGGCCCAAAATACGTTCAGCCCATACGCCGCATGCTGCAGCGCTAGAAATGGCACGCAAGATCGCGCATCTCCCAGCCTTACGCAAGGCTGCTCGTTGTTGGGCGATGCAGCGCCCGATATGTTTATGTCGCCACCACGCGCTGCAAATAAGGCCAAGTGCGTAGCTGCAGCCGCGCCATGTCCTCATCCCCAGATTACTTGACAATTTCACCCGCGCTGGGGTTTTGGCTGCCAGCGCCCGATCTTGCTCGATATATTTCGTTTTTAGCTCTCAAAATGCGATCTTCACCACCCAAACACGTTTTTCATCGTTTTAACTGGCTTGACTTATCAAGATCACCCGATTCTCGAACGACAACTCATGACACAAACTCGACTCAAACGACACTAAATACCCTAAAACAACGCAAAATCCTCGCCTAGAGTACTCAATACATTGGTATAAAACCAACTTAACAAATACCCCCAAACTTAGACATTTGTTTGTCCTCAAGCAATTTCAAACAAGAAGGAAACAAAAAATGAAGACGACAGACTAACAAAACCAATCACAAACTTCACAACCAAACTCATTCGTCAAATTTCGCTTTTACTATCAATCAAGCACGATTTTCACAATGTGATCATGAAGGTGGAATGTTCATGCCAACTCCGCTTTCATTATCCGATAGACTCACGCAATCGTTGTTTTCAAAATGATCCACTTTTTTGAATATAGAGATGAGATGTTTACCTGACTTCATACTTGTCTTTCACACTAATCTCCACTAATGTAAAGCAATGTACACAAGGATCAATAGGACTTTTAAAGCTTGTAATGTGGGCTTAGGGTAAGGTAGGAAAATATAGATTAAGTGGCTCAAATCACCCAAACACACAATTATCACTTTGAATCATCCATTAGCAACTACCCTTCACTTTTTGACATCCCCAATGATTATGAACCTTCAATCCGCTGATTTTTCTCTCTTTTTTTTTTTTTCTAACCCCAAACTTATTCTTTTGCATACATGGGGTTTCATATCTTCTTTTCTCGTGCAATTCAATTAAATACATCCTAAAATTTCAAAGAACTTCAAAATTGAGAATCTAGCTTCTTTTTCTCAAATCTAAACCAGTGAGTTAGGCACTAGAATCACAAATCAAGAGTGGGAGCAGATTTAGGCTTGGTAGCCTCCGTCAAATCGTTCGCTTATCTTCTTCTTGTTTCGACTTTCTCAATAGGTATTTCTTTAATCAAGATCCTTCGGGTGGCATGAGAGGGAAGATTAGACCATCATATGCAGCACTCCTCAACTAGATGGCTTTACAATGTTCCCTGATTCACCTCAAGGTGGAAAATTTTCTTCTCTCTCAAGAACTTATGGCTAGCTAATTGTCCCATTATCTCCAATGATCTAAGGTGTGTCTCCATAGTAGACATTTTTGTGCCCAAATCAATCTTTTCAAAATGATCCACTCTCCAATAAATGTACCGAGATTTCTTCGATGTTTACGGGTGCATTAGAGCTTGGATTGGTGTAACCCGGAGGTGGATTCAACACGCTTTCTATTATTACTAAGGATAAGTTCTCATGATTGCGAAGTCCTGTGATAATGAGTCGGAATCGAGTACCTCGATTGTTAAAACCTCGAAAATTTCACATAGTGTTTGCTCGATCGAATGTCGCAACCTCCCGAACGGCCGTGGTATTTTTGGTCTTTCCACCCGAAATGGCCATTGTTTCGACAATGCCGATATTTGAGATGCTAATGCCGACATATGATCCAAAGGACACCAACAACTTTCTTTGGTACTAACCTCCCCCAGGGCCATTGATAGTCGTTTGTGGCCATTTCTTCAAGAAGAAGTCATCCATTTTTAGCCATCAAAGTGCCCTCGCAAAAACCATTGTAAAAGTATCGACCTTCACCGCATAACCATGTTGTGGGCATCCAATGATCCTTATATCGCCTCCCAAGCTTCATACAGGGTTCAAAGTCGACCTGTTGGAATTGAGCTTTCTTCGCCCCCAAACGTCTTTGTCGGGGGGAAGAACTTTGTCATGAATTTTTCAATCTTCGTCCCAACTAGTGATACTCCCAAACGCCTCAGAATTCAATTAAATTTATCCCGGAGTGAGAACGGGAAAAGCCTCACTAAAATTCATCTTGAAACAAATCTCCAAGAATGTCGCCAAATGTGTATTCGAACTACTCCCCAAATCGATTCTCCAACCATGCTTATGAGGCCCTAAGCTTTCAATTCGAAATTATTCGCATTTATGGGGCGACAATTCCAGAGTAGTTGTGGTTCATCGGCTGGTCGGAAATAGTCCTGATTGCCCTTTTCGCAGCCTCAGCCGTAGGTGGCATATTCACGCAGCCTCGATTTCCTTATTCTCATTGTCTACGCCTATCCGCCATTGCTTCTTCTTGTTTCGCCACCCTCAAGTGTCCATTCAATCTCTGGATCAAAAGGAAGCAAATTAGTATTTTCTTTAATCTCGCATAAACAAATAAATCAATGAGAAATACGAAATTATGATTCCTAAACTAGTTTAGATTAGTATTAAGACTACTTGGTAATAGTATTAGTTTAAATAGATAAAACAATCCTCGAAAATCGCGCCAAAAACTTGATCGCAAAATTTTACAATGTTCCTCGTTTTATTCACGCTCTCCACAGGGGATTGTTATCAATTTTATACTAAGTAAAATTAAAATAGCTTAATTCTATCTAGAAATCGAAAAGAGGTGGATTGTTTATTAAACTAAAAATTAAAACTAAAAATTAAACTAAGAATTGGTCTCCAAAAATTATCAAACACATAAAGATGAATTCTAGAGGGTTGATTTCACCTAGTTATCCCCTATGTTCTCAATCCATTCACAAGTTATTAATCTATAAGACAATATTCCTACCGTTATCACTTCCTCTCTCGAACTGCTTCCAATTTGTTTCGATATCTTGCTAAAAATCATAGATTAAACCGCTCAATGAATATTCATTCACAGACTTCAAAAGATTCATAAATCTCCAAAACCCTAGGTTGTGCTATTCTAAGGCCATGTTCAATTACCTCTCGAGCCAAATAAACACGCCAAACAATCTAAATTATTGATCGATAATCCAATGCAATCAAATCAAATAGCACAAATAGATTAATAAACATGCAAATTTCATAAACTAGAAATCAAAACATAGGCAAACATAAATCAATCCCCTAGAAAAATAGGTTTAGTTCATAATAGATGTACAAAACTCATGAAGAAGTAATTATACATTGATAGGGTTCAACAAAGATGCTAGGAAAATAATTCAAAATGATTAAAGGAGGATTCTTTTTCTGTTTCAGGAAGATAGATGCCTTCAATCTCGTCCCCGAACTTTTTGTCCTTGCTCAAAATCATCCTTGTGCTTTCCAAAATGTCCAACCCCCTCGTTGTACGTCCCTTCTTCTATTTATAGGCTTGAAACCCTAAACATTCTGTCCAAAAAGGCCCAAAATACGTTGCCCATACGCCGCTGCCCACCGCAAGTAGAAATGGCGATCGGAAGCTAGCCGCCTTCCCTCAAAATACGCGCCGCAGCTGTTGTTGGCGCTGCAACAGCGCGCCATGATATGTTGCTTATTCGCCCACCGCGCACCGCAGTCAAGGCCCATGTCTCATCCGCTGCACATTATTTTTCCCGCATCTTTCATCTTGCTCGATATATTTCCGTTTTTAGCTCCCAAAATGCGATCTTCACCACCCAAACACATTTTTCATCGCTTTTAACCAGCTTTCGCTATCAAGATCAGTCCCGATTCTTGAACGACAACTCATGACACAAACTCGACTCAAACGACACTAAATTCCCGAAAACAATGCAAAATCCTCTTCTAGAGTACTCAATACATTGGTATAAAAACCAACTTAACACCAGCCCTATATATTACAATGCAATTTACAACAAAAATGGGGTGCCAACTTTCTATTCTAAGTTTTACATGGCATTCATCAAAGTCTAAAATAATTTCACAACAATTTCCGCCTTTTGATGATGCCAAAACTTAAAACATTCATACAATAATTAAACAAGAAAGAAAGATACGCAATAATGTAGAATCACGAATGTATGCGTAGAATCAATCTTTTATTGATCATAACATCCTTGTTCTTTACGCAATTGCTTACAGAGTGTATCAAAGCTTAAACAGAACTTAAGATAATCATGTTGTTCTATATCTACGCAAGTATGGAAATTGTACAATTTTTATTCGATGTACAGAAGACTTACATAAAGATGTATTTACATAGTAAAATACATGAAGGGGTGGATGAAAACACTTCATCTCCTTCGATGCCTCCTTCTTTTTCCTCTTTCTTCTCGCTTCCGTCATCTTCTCGACCTTTTTCTTTCCTCTCATCTTCACCGCTTCTTTTTCTCATAAGCCTTTCTCGCAAACCTTCATCTCTTCTTTTTCTTTCTTGTCTTTTCTCCCATAGCCGAGTTTGTCTTCTATTTTCTTCTTCAATCCTTCTTCACATACTCAAGATTGTTTTTAGCCACTTGTAGTTAGCTACTTCGCTCTAATCTGTTCCCAATAGATCCCTCATTTTCTTGCCTGGATCTATGTACTTAATGTTTTCGGCAGAGGTCTAGGTCTCAAACCTCTTCCTCTACCATCGCTTCTTCCTCTTCCTCCTCGGGCGTGTATCAGATCTTTGGGCCTTTTTTCCCAAATGAGTCACTAGCAGAGTGACCAAAGCAGAGGATCGCAAGAGTCCAAGCTCATCGCCTTCTTCACATAGTTTGAGACCTTTTTCCCAAGATAAATCCTGTGCTTGAGCCATGGACATATTTGCGAAGTAACCTTCGGATGCGAGCGCTTGAATTCATCAACAGATTTGCCTCGGTTCCGACATCCGAAATGGCATAGGTGTCTCTCGTCATAGAATTCCTCCATGTTGTTTTAGAATATCCATAACTCGGGCATCCATCTTTCCTTCCACTTCTTCATCCCCGCTTCAACAATCTTTCTTTTTCACCATGGGTACAACAGAGTGTTGGAGTGGCAGAGTTATCGGGAGTTTGCTGATGATATCAGCCGTGACAAGACCTTGTTGGGGGTTTTAGCAATCATCAAGGTCATATCTTTCGAACCTTTCCCTCAACAGATTTTCCTTTCTTCTCTCTTTCTCTCTTCCTCACTGCCTTTTCCCTTCACAAATAAGGCCCCTCCTTTTCAGCCTTCAGATCCTTTCAACGCCTTTTTAGGTATTCCTCTTTCCCCTTTTTGGCATCATCAAATGAGAGAGGAACCCTGGAAACAAGCTAGCAATCATGAAGTCTAAGCGGCCGATAGCCGAGTTATGCTTCAATCACAGGGGAGTATGCTGCACGGAATTCGAGCGGGTGGCATTGATTCACCACAGTTACATACTTCATTTCAGCCATGAGGAGGCTAAACTTCCGATCCATGTTTTCCTCTATGCGCAGGAGCTCTTTCTTATTATATTCACACAAAGAATCGCATCTCTCGTGGTGTGAGATTTATGCATTCGCTCGATGTGCTCTTGCATTCTTGTCTTTGCATCGCATTCTCAACTCGCCAGACTAGCAATTTATTGAACAATGTCCTGAAATATCGAGCTTGTTCTACGCGCATGGTCCGTTGTTGCCACCATTCCCGATCCCCGACAATTATGCCTCGCAGACGGGCAGTAGGGTTTGCGTCTCGTTATCCAACTCATGTCCAAAGCGAGGCTTGGTGCCTCTCCATCTTTTTCTATCTCTCAAATATGGCCTTGAAAACTTCCCTCAACCTATCACTTATCACTGTCCTCACCAAGGCCAAGTAGCATCAAAGTTAAAGTCTCGGCTGACGATGGTGTCTGTTGGAATAACAGATCAGTGTTTATGGAAGCGTTTGATCTCTAGTTGATTCTTCGAAGGTCGTACTTCCAGAGAGGGAAATGATTCTACAAAAGGATCATCACGGCAACGGAATCGCTCAATGACAACTTGTGCTCGTGAAGTTCCCAGCTGAGTCGATCCGCACAGAACTTGGGAGCTCGCGCAGCTTGACTGCTTTCACCGTGGTCTATTGTGAAGGTGACTCAGCTTTTTCGAGCCTCACCAGCCTTAATAGCCTTCGCTCTCAATCGGTTGTTCCACATGAGTTGACTGGTCCTCGCCATATCGGGAGCGCTCATCGGACGATGATGAGATTTCCATGGGTGGCGATCATCAAAATTAAATGTTTGGCGAGTAGTCTTAAGGTCGACTTTCGTGGTTGGAAGAACATCCTCACCGAGTCTTTTGATCGGCAATAGGGGATGACTCGCTTTTCCTTCACCTTCGTGATCCTGCAGTAAAGGTTACATCGTGGTTGTCTTGGGAATCATGAAGAGTACTTATCTCCTTTTCGATGGATCAATGATAGTAGGAGGGATGTTCTCAGGCGTCCGTCTTTTACCCCGAGAAGTCTCAACCTCCCGCTGGCCTTCATTACCTCCTCAGCCTCAATCGCAGCTGAGGCTTGGATGCCCTTCGACGAAAGGTCACTGCCTCTGGGGTCTTCGAGGTGGAATCCACCGGGTCTCAACTCCATGGATTGCACTTTCAAAGCCTGAGTGTTAACTCCTGGGCGCTTCCTTCATGTGCCTCGATCGCACGCTAGCGTCATTGGCTCGAAGAGCGCTTGAACTTCACCAGCCGGCCTTAATCGTCTCGAGCCTCGCTCGGTGACAACTTGCTGTGTATTTTGTTGTTCCTTCTCCACTTCGCCTCCAAGATTCGTTGAAGTCACCGCAAAGATCCTCCGACCTTGCCGCAGCTGGGGGAGTTTACCCTTCACCGCACACCACCGAGTGACTTGGAATGGGGTCACTCGCCTCCGCACTTCCGGATGTTCCCTTTGGGTGTTCACCGTTGGGGCAGGTGGTAAGACACCTTCATTAGGGGTTGGCTCGACCGGGATCCCCGCAATCCCGCCATCGCCAGCCCTTTATCACCTTCTTTTCTCGAGTGAGTCGGGAAGTGGTGGCAGCAACAACAAGGGCAATATGTTGCACCACTCCCATCGGATCAATCTCCAATCGCGATGTGGAAGATTCCCGACCTTCCAACAATCGCTTTCTCATGTAGGGCCCGATTCCCGCATGGCTTGCCGTGCATCTCCAATTCTTCTCCAGTAGCAAAGAATAGGTCCGCATCCTCATCACTCCTGCAGAGAACGCCGAGATGAGGATGTGTATGATCGCTGGTTCCGAAAAAGGGACAACATCGGCCTTTTCACGAGCCTCTTCTTCCTTCGCCAGCTCTTTTCTTCTCCTTGTCCTGAAGATCTGCAAGATATCTATGCGCTTTTCTTCATCCAAGTGCTTGACCACATTGGTCAATCCAAGAAAGTTCAATAGTTCGCCTTCTTCTTCAATGAATTCGGTCTTTGGAATCGTTTCCTGGATCGACTCAAATTCCATTTCTCCATTCTCGCATTTATTTTGGATGTCTGGATATGGTGGGGATAGATCATCACATCATCATCCCCGCTATCTTCTCCCCGCTCCTCGTGCTCGGGATTGAGGGTAGCAAACTTTGGTACTCCACACCTCGCAGCGTCGTTGTAGGAGGGGATACAACCCCGTCAACAGAGAGTTTGCTTTCTCACCGCCTTTGTGTCTCGCTGGACTACAAACAGTGTCTTCGCTTTGCCTCACGATGATCGGCTTCAAGAGACTTGGCTATTTCATCTATAATTTCTGAGACTCTACTTTTTCAAGAGTCTCCGATTTGTTTCACCGAGTGGCGACTCAACCCGGTTTCTCAAGCTCGAACGCTTGAAGATTCTTCTTCTTCTAGTCCTTACCGTGGGGATTTCTGCCCGGATATGGTTTCTTCCGAGTCCTGGGCGGGGGGTCGGCCGCTGCTCGTCTTCTCGAGGAGTTGGCCATCTCGGCTTATCGGTTCTCCTTTTCTTGACAACCGAGAAGGTATTTGAGGTTCCTTCTCCCACAAGGGCCGCAGGGACGCAGGGCAGAGACACGGCTGCGCAGCAGGGGCATCTTTTGTTCTCTTCTTCTTTGTTGTAGGGGCAAAGAATCTTCTTAGCAAAAACCGCAGGGCAACCTTCTTTGGGGAGAGAAGGAGACAGATGTTTCTTCAGGACCAGCTGATTCCCCCTCACTCATATCAACTCTCTTTGCATATGCTCTCTTCTGTGCTCCAGAAAGGTTAGATCGGAACATCTTTTTGTTTACATAGAACGCCTTTCCATGTCGAAGAGAAACTCCTTTTACTTCCATCATCCGGCCAATTACCAGGTCGTACTCCAGGGAACCTCCAAACGTACCATCCTCCTTGAAGGATTTATTCTCAATATTCTCGCAGAGTCCGTATACAAAAACAAATTTTACTTTACCTTCTTTTCTTCAATGATCGCAAATTACGATCGACTTAGCTTTAGACAAATACCGTCAAAGCTTCCAAATTTGATGTCTATGCATTTGACAACAATGTCCAGAATTTGTGGTAGTCCTCGCTCAACAGCCTTCTTGTTAGTTGTGTAGACCACATTCGAAGAAGATAGGACTTGACTACTTCTTCCAAGCAAAAATGTTAACATTAGCTTCAAAATCTCCGCACTCCTTCCGCAAGAACAAATGTTGTTCGCCAGATCCTCGCGCAATGGTGAAAGCTTTTCCTTGAACAGAGGACTTGATGCCCTCATCGTGAACTTCAAGATTTACGAGAATCGCGCGACCTCTTCCACGAGGTCATCGGAAACTCCATCGCAAAAACGGTTTCAGCCTTTACTTTTCCAACTTCGTCGGCTATCTTTCTTCAAAGGGTGTCGCTGCACTCGCTTGATCATTCCGTCTAAGTCCACAAGAGACCCAGTGTGGATTTGCTTTCCCAACTTGACGAAGACATGAGTAGATTCCATTTCTCGATGTTTTACCGAACGAAACTTTGAAGATGAACTTGAGAATTTGTTAGGGTTTTGAGAGAAAATTTCTTCTTTGCCTTCGAGAGAGATGAACAGCTTTGGTAAAGTGAGAGAAAATCGGACGAAATGGTATAAGTATGGCTTATGAAAGGACGTATGGTGGTTTTTGAAATTTGATCAAGATCAACGGTTCGATTTTGCACGCCAATTTACACTTAATCTCTCGTATTTAATGCGGCAAAGATTTATATCCAATCATAAGCTTTGTGTGCAGCTTTTTGATCAGACACGCCATAATTATGCCGACGCTCATTCTTAAAAACATTCCCGCTTAGTAAAAACGATCGCGTTTTTGTCACTTTGCTCATAAATGACACAAATATTCCTTAGTTGATTTAACTCTTCTCTCTTTGCACATAAATACTCAGTTGTCAGCTAACTCGATGCAGCTGATTCTCCGATACGGCTGATTTACTTAGCTGATTTAAGAGTTAAGCTCTTTTTCATCTTTTCGTGCTTCATCTCTTTTCTTTAAGTCTACTGAGTGTCAACTCACCAATTAACCCCAATTCATGTTTGAGTTCTTCAAATCTTGATTCACATAATGGTTTTGTGAATATGTCACTAATTGCTTATCGCTTGAGATATATTCCAAGGTGATGTCCTTCTTTTCAACATGATCTCTTATGAAGTGATATCTGGACATCAATGTGCTTTGTTCTTGAATGCAACACAGATTTTGAGTGATTGCAATTGCACTTGTGTTATCACACATAATTGGAATTTCCTTTTCTTCAACCTCATAGTCTCTCGCTTCTTTGCCTCATCCATAAGACTTGGGCACAACAACACCGCCCGCATAGCCTATGTATTCTCTTTCTTCAAAGGGAGGTAGCTATTGAATTTTGCTTCTTGCTAAACCAGAAATTAGCCTATTTCCAAGCATTTGACATGTGCCTCGATGTACTTTTCCTCAACTCTACATCCAAAGATAGTCGAGTCCGAGTAACCAATTAGCTTGAATCCACCTTCCTTTGATACCATAAGCCAACTTCTCGCTTCCTTTCAAATATCTCATGTAGTCAAGTGACTTTCTTTTTGTGCAGATTGAAATCTTGCACATACACCTACAAAGAAAGGTGATGTCCGCCCGCTTGCTTTGTGAGATAGAGCAATGATCCAATAAGTGCTCAGATCCGGTTTGATCTACAGCTTGCCATCCGCATCCATATCCATTTTGATCGATGTATTCATTGGTATTTTCACGTAAGACTTCTTTCCATACCAAATTTCTTCATTAAGTCTCTCGTGTATTTTGTCCGACATATGAACGCTTTCATCCTTCAGTTGTTTTACTTGGAGTCCAAGGAAGAATGCCAGCTCTCCCATCATGCTCATTTCAAATTTGCTTTGCATAAGATTTGAGAATTTATCACACAGCTCTTTGTTTGTGGATCCAAAGATGATGTCATCCACAAAAAATTGAACAAGCAAGGATACTCTTCCCATCTTGAATTATGAAGAGTGTTCTATCCACTTTGCCTTTTGTAAATCCGTTCTCAGTCAGGAATTGTGATAATGTATCATACCATGCTCTTGGTGCCTGTTTTAATCCATATAAAGCTTTCTTGAGTTTGTATATTTTATCTCCAAGAGTCTTCTGCTCAAATCTTGGAGGTTGTTCAACATATACTTCTTCCTCCAATAACCCATTAAGGAATGCACTTTTACATCCATTTGATATACAATAAAGTTCTTGTGAGCTGCATAGGCAAGAAACATCCTTATAGCTTCCAATCTTGCCACAGGAGCAAAAGTTTCATCAAAATCTATTCCTTCTTCTTGGCAATACCCTTTGGCTACCAATCTTGCTTTGTTTCTCAACATAGAACCTTCCTCATTCATCTTGTTTCTGAACACCCATTTAGTGCCAATAACATTTTGATGGGTAGGTCTTTGAACCAATTCCCACACTTTATTCCTTTCAAACCGATTCACTCTTCTTGCATGGCCGAATCCAATGTGTGTCATCCAAAGCTTGTGACACATCTTTTGGCTCTATTTGTGAGATAAAGCAGGTGAACATAGCTTCTTGTTGAGTTCTGGATCTGGTTTTTACACCTTCTCTTACATCTCCAATGATTAGTTTTGGTGGATGGTCTCTCAGCCATCTTACATCAGGTTGGAGTAAGTTAGCCGATTCATCGTCTTTGCACTGTTATTTTGATCAGCTCTCTCATCATCACTTAGTTACTTGATTTTCCAAATTGCTTTGAGACTCAAATATCTCATCTTCATCTCGACTTATAATTCCAAATTTCACAACATAGGGACACTTCGCATGGTTGGTTGATTCAAATTATCGCTTGACTCTTCAATGTCTTCTCCATTTACATTGGGTTCATCAAACACCACATGGATGGATTCTTCTATAATCATTGTTCTCTTGTTGAGCACTCAGAGGCTTTGCTTTCACCAGTATCCTAAGAAGATACATTCATCGCTTTTAGCATCAAAAGCCTTTAAATTATCTTTGCCATTGTTATGGATGAAGCATTTGCATCCAAATATTCTAAAATATGCAATATTTGGCTTTCTCCCTGTCCAAATCTCATAGGGAGTCTTCGTCACCGTCTGCTTATCATGCATCTATTTTGAGTATAGATGTCAGTGTTTATTGCTTCAAATTTCAAAATCTTTTAGCAGCCCTACTTCACTAACATGGTCCTTGCTGCTTCTTTGAGAGTTCTATTCCTTCTTTCGCAACTCCATTCTCACAGGGAGTCCTTGCTCAGATAATTCATGACCAATGCCATTTTCAATACAAGATCGAAGTTATTATACCATTGACAAACTCAGCTTCCTCACAAATCTTATTTTGATAATGGTTTGACTCTTCTCATTTTGGATTCTCTTCATCGATGTGGTAGTTTCGCAGAGTTTCTTTCTTCTTACACATGAATATTGTCCATGTATATCTTGAGTAGTCATCTACTACCACCAAGGTGTATTTCTTCCCACTTATGCCGATGGTTCAACTAGACCAAATAGATCCATATGTAGCAGTGCAATATTCCTGTTGAAGATGGACATGTCTTTTCTTTGAATGATAATTTGATCTGCTTTTCCCATCCGCATGCATCACATATACTCTCCTTCTTGTATACTCGAGTCCGAAGTCCTTCCACAAGATTACTTCTTGCAAGTTTGTTAATAGTTTTGAAGTTCGGTGACTTAGCTTCTTGTACCACGTACCAACTTGATTCATTGTGCTTTTTGCTAGCAGACAAGTGCTCGGGTTGCAGTTGACCAATCTACCACATACATGTTCTTTTGTCTCGCATCCTTGCAACACTATTTCATTAGTTTCAAATGTCCTTGATTTGGCATACACCCATATTGAATCCAACATTGTAGCCTTTGTCACAGAGTTGACTTATGCTTAGCAAGTTGAAATTGAGGCCTTCAACATATGCAACATCCGTAATTTCTAATCCATTTTTCTTGATGGATCCAATGCCTCTTATTTCTCCCCGAGCTTCATTTCTCCAAATATGACTTTTGCACCTCTAACCTCTTTGAATTTTGATAGATTTTTCTTGTTTCCTCGTCATGTGTCTAGAGCAGCCACTATCCATGTACCAGGTTCCTTGGCACTCACCTGCTCCTTGAACCTGCAATCAAGGAAATTAGGTTTTAGGTACCCATACTTGCCTGGGTCCTGAGGGGTTAGTATTGTAAGATGATCCAACCAACCCATAGCCACATGATTTGACTCTAAGAGGTTGCCATCTATCGATGCCATAATCATAATTAATTTTGGCAAATTGCTTGGGGGTTCTAGTTCATACAAATTGCTCTTTTGTCTCGTATGCATGTGCATGTGTTTTAGCAATTGCCATCTTTGGGTAGTCGTGATATCTTTGAGTGTAGTGCCTAGGTGCATATGTGTGTTGATGATAGCTCTTATGCCTTTGGAATGGCCTTTGCTGAGTTCTAGGCCTTTGCCACTTAGGCTTATATTCCATAGATCTTTGTTGATAGTTCACATTATTCCAATCACTTGGCTTGGGTACTTTCTACCATTCCCATCATATGTGTTTCTTTTATAGACCTTCCGGGGCTTTTGGTAGCTCTGCTTTTCTTTTTACTGAGTATCTTCGCTTGGAGTTTGCCGAGGAACTCGGCCGGATTTCTTCTCACTGTCCTCTCAAAGACACTCAATTGGTTGTTTTCCTTTTTCCTTTATAACCAAGGCCAGCTTTGCTTGTGATTGTGCTTTGGAGTAAATGTGTGTGCACCATTTGGAGTTTTGGTTTTTGGAGATGCTTTTATTACTTGAAGATCCTTTTCCCAAAATCACTTTTGGAGATTGACATAGAATAGAGGAGTTAAATCCTAAGCCTGTCTTATCTCCGCATTCTCTTTGACTCATAATAAGATCATCTAAGGATTTAGATGCCTTAGTGAATGAGGCAATCACATTTTTGAGGTCATTCTCCCTCTTTTCTATAGCAGCTATCTTTGCTATTAACTTAGCATTTTCAAATTTTTAGACTTTTATTCTCATCAGCTATTTGACTTAGAGTACTCAGCTCCTTAGTCAGCTGTGAGTTTTGGCTCTTGAGTAGGTTGTTTTCCTCATTTAGTAGTGTGTGTGAGGATTTAATGTATTCAAAGTCTTTCATCATTTTGCCTAATGAATCATAAAGATCAGTGGGTGATGAAGTGTGTGAGTCACAATCACTATCACTAGTATCTGAGTGTGATGAGTTAGAGTGTACCTCATCTTCTTGGTCAAGTTGGTTTTGTTCTTTAGCCATTAGACAGATCAATGCTTCTTCTCCAGAGTCACTTGAGTAGTCACCACTACTCGCGAGTCTCGTTGTGGCTTTTGACTTGATTGTCTCAAGAGTTTCTGCACCAACATTGCGTTTCTTTTTCCCCGTCTTCTTTCTCTCAAGACTTTTCTTTCCTCTTCATTCCCGTATTTGTTGACTACAGATATGGGCATTCAATGGCATAGTGACTGGGTTGCTCATAGTTCCAAAGATAGATTTTCAACTTTTTGATCAGCTTCTTTCCATCCTTGGATTGTCACTCTTTGATATTCAACTTTTTGATGCTCGCTTCTTGGGTGGTCTTTCTTCCTTGACTTGGAGGAGCCGAGTGTCTTCTGAGGATTCACCTTTGCTTCTTTTGTAATTCTTATTGAAGAACTTGTTAAACCTTTTAACCATCGCGATCTCCTCTTGGTCAATGACTTCTTTGACCTCAGCTCTTTTGCCATCCTTAACAATTAGAGCAGTTATTTTGGGCACAGTTGTTTCCTCTTGGTCTTTTCTTCTCAGCTCAAATTCGTAGGCTTTGAGATCTGAAAATAGCTCATGGTTGGATGTCTTTGATAGGTCCATGGAATGTCTCATGGCCATGACTTTCATATCCCACTCAGTTAGGAGACTTCTTAGAATCTTCATACACATTTCCTTTTGTGTATATTCTTTTCCAAGTGCAGATAGCTCATTGGTAATTTTTGTGAACCGAGCATCCAATTGATCCAAGGTTTCTCCTGCATACATCTTAAAATTTTCAAATTTTTGTACAACAACAGATAGTTTATTTTCCTTGATTTGCTCTGAGCCTTCACAAATCAAGGTTAGCTTGTCCTGCATTTCTTTTGCCGCTTTTGCATGATTTGACTTTGTTGAACATGGCTTTGTCTAAAGTTTTGTAAAGAATGTCCTTGGCCACATTGTCCAAGTTATATATTTTCTTGTCATCATTTGTCCATTCAAATTTTGGTTTTTCAACCATCGTTGGTCCGGGAGCAACATCCTTCTTCTCCTTCACCGCAGCCTCTCCTTGCAACTGTTTCACTTTTAAGATTTGGAGTGGCCCATATTCTATTACTATCCACATTTCATCGTAATGCCGATAGATGAGCATGCATACGAATTTTCCAATCATCAAATTCTTCAATTGTGAACATAGGGATGCGTGTCAAATTTGCTTCCATGATAATAACTTTGCTGAATAAAAGAGTTCTCGAAGATCAAGTGCTAAAACAACCTTTGAAAAATTTGGAGATCTAGTTCAGGTGACAAGTGCGAATGCTCAATGAACCAACCGCCTCTGATACCACTTGTAGGTCCCAAGGGGTGTGAGTGTAAGGTTTAGAAGGGGGTTGAATAAACCTTACCAACTTTTCGATTTAGTCCTTTTAAAACGCTCGTAATTAATATTTCACAACTGAGTCCTTGATGGACAGCTAAGTTAGTTAATCGCCAGAGTTAGTCACTCAACAGACTGATCAACTGTTGATAGAATAACTCACTGCTTTTGACTAAAGACTTAACTCGACTGTGATATATTTTCAAATAAGACATAACACCCTTGAATTTGGTTAAGTTTGTTTTAATACTTGGTTTTAGCACTTTGTTGATTATCAATTGATAGAAAATTTATCAAAGATATTAAGGTAATATGCGTAAATTAAAGTGTGAAAATGTAAATGACACAATAAGTTTTTATAGAGGTTCAAGATGGGGTAATTCTTCTACTCCTCTCTTCTCCAACTCTTGGAAGAATCCACTAAGTATTGATCAATATACAAAGTGGTTAACAGTCTAGATACAAGTCTTGATCACACAAAATGACTTGATCCTTTGGGACTCAGTCCGAGATGCCTTGGTCACACAGCTGGCTTCTCGTGACGACTCAACTTCTTCACAGGGCAGCCGCTTTGCTACTACAGCCCACTTGCTCAAGCTTCTTGGATTTGATCACGAAGCTCCCCAAAAACTTGAGACTGGTTCGACCTTGAACCTTCCTACAATCCTCCGTGGAATGTAGACCCCTTGATTCTTCAAATGTTTCCTCTTCAACTGATTGAAGTCGTCTTTCCTTCACAGTGAGTGTTGGATTGATTTCCTTCGTAATGTAGGCTTGAGGATTGAATTTGAATGACTTGAGAGTAATTTTTTGTTACAAATTCAATGTTAGCTTGAATGTTCGTGGTTCGTAACCTTCTCTCGTGAGTGATTCCTCACCCTTTTATAGTGATCTTTCAAAAATCTGCCCGTTGAAGAGATAGGTTTATTTTCAAAAGACACTTGTGGTCGTTGGCTTGTCTTGTTTCATTCCTTGGAATTGACATTTCCTCGTATGAATGATTCTTCACTTTTCGTAGTTCTCGACACAGTGCGATCTTCCCATTGGTTTATTCCTTTTGCACGCTTCTGGGATCGAGCACTTTAAGAAAGGCAAGATGGAAGTATTACTTGTTTAAGTAATTTCCTTGACTCAGGCAACGGATCTCTTTCAGCTTATCTCGACTTGACTCGCATTTTCTTAACTTCCCCAGGTGACTTCGAGTCACTTTCCAATCATTGGATGACTCTTCTCATCACTTCAACTTGAGACTTGGCTGTTTGAGTTGACTTGATTGATACTTCACTCAGATGTATCTCGATGCACCTTCATCGAGTTCCCGTCTTCTCTTTCTTTGCCACACTCACCGCCTCGCAATGAGTCTTCCTTCAAGTCTCCAGCTGTCTTCTTGCATGTTCAGCACACGGTGACTTGACTACTCGACCAGCCCTATCTATTACAATGCAATTTACAACAAAAATGGGGTGCCAACTTTCTATTCTAAGTTTTACATGGCATTCATCAAAATCTAAAAATAATTTCCCAACACCTGGGTCCTGAGGGATTAGTGTTGTAAGATGATCCAACCAACCTATAGCCAAATGATTTGACTCTAAGGGGTTGCCATCTATCTGTGCCATAATCATAATTTACTTTGGCGAATTGCTTGGGGGCTTTAGGTTCATACATTTGTCTCTTTTGTATGTATGCATGTGTGTGTGTTTTAGCAATTGCCTTCTTTGGGTAATTGTGATATCTCTGAGTGTAGTGCTTGGGTGCATATGTGTGCTGATAATAGCTCTGTTGCCTTTGGAATGGCCTTTGTTGAGTTCTGGGTCTTTGCCATTTGGGCTTGTATTCCATAGTCTTAGCTGATATTTCACATTATTCCAATCAGCTTGACTGGGTAGTTTCTACCATTCCCATCATTTCTGTTTCTTTGATAGAACTTCTCTGAGTTTTTGGTAGCTCAGCTTTCTTCTTCACAGAGTACTTCCTCGTTGGAGTTTGCCGAGGAACTCGCCGATTTCTTCTCGTATGTCCTCTCAAAGATACTCAACTAGTCAAGTTTTCCTTTTCCTTTATATCCAAGGCCGCTTTGTTTGTGATTGTGCTTTGGAATAACTCGTGTGTGCAACATTTGGTGTCTTGGATTTTTGAGATGCTTCATTACTTGAAGATCCTTTTTCCAAGATCACTCTTGAGTTTGACTATGCACAAAGGAATTGAATATTATGCCTGTCTTGTCTCCACATTCTTTTTGACTCATGATAAGGTCATACAATGATTTAGATGCCTTTGTGAATGAAGCAATCACATTTTTGAGATCATTTTCTCTTTTTCTATAGCAGCTATCTCTCGCTTAGCATTTTCAAATTTCACTTTTTGTTCTCATCGCCTATGTGACTTAGAGTGCTCACTCCTTAGTCACCGTGAGTTTTGCTTTTGAAATGGTTGTTTTCCTCATTTAATAGTGAGTGTGAGGATTTAATGTGCTCAAAATCTTTCATCATTTTGCCTAATGAATCATAAAGATCAAATGGGTGATGAAGTGTGTGTGTCACAATCACTATCACTAGAATTTGAATGAGATGAGTTAGAGTGTACCTCATCTTCTTGGTCGTTAATCTTGTTCCTTAGCCATTAGACATATTAAGGCTTCTTCTTCGAGTCAATTGAGTAGTCACTTCACTACTCTCTCAATCCGCTTTTTTGACTTAGTTGTATCAAGAGTCTCAAAGCAGCCAACATCGCTTTTTTCTTTTCTTTTGTCTTCTTTCTCAAGACTTTTCTTTCTTCATCATTCCTCGTATTTATTAACTACATGATATGGACAAATAATGGCAAAGTGTCCTCGTTGTCTCGTAATTCCAACACAAGTTTTCAATTTTTTGATCACCTCTCTCATTTCTTAGGTTGTCGCTTTTGATATTCGACCTTCGATACTCGGCTCTCTTTTGGTGGCCTATCTTCCCTTGACTTGGAGGAGCCGATTGCCTTTCCTCGAGGATTCACCTTTGTTTCTTTTGTAGTTCTTGTTGAAGAACTTGTTGAATCTTTTAACCATCAAGGTAATCTCCTCCTGGTCAATGACTTCTTTGGTCTCAGCTCTCTTCCCTTCCTTGACTACGAGTGCAGCTATTTTGGGTACAGCTATCTCCTCTTGATCCTTTCTTCTCAGCTCAATCTCATAGGCTTTGAGGTTTGAGAATAGTTCATGATTGGATGTTTTTGATAGGTCCATCGAGTGCCTTAGAGCTATGGTCTTCATTTCCCACTCAGCTGGGAGACTCCTCAGTATCTTCATACACATCTCCTTTTGTGTGTATTCTTTCTCAAGTGCTGAGAGCTCATTCGTTATTTCAGTGAATCTATCATCCAGCTGATCCATTGTCTCACCTGCAAGCATTTTAAAATTTTCAATTTTTTGAACAACAACAAATAATTTGATTTCCTTGATTTGCTCGGATCCTTCACAAATTAAGGTTAATTTATCCCATATTTCTTTGGCTATCTTGCAAGATTTGACTTTGTTGAACATGGCTTTGTCCAAAGTCTTGTAAAGTATATCATTGGCCACATTGTCCAAGTTGTATCATTTTCTGTCATCATTTGTCCACTCAGCTCTTGGCTTCTCAACCATAGCTGGTCTAGGAGGAGCACCCTCCTCTTCCTCAGTTGCATCAGCTTTCCTTGCAGCTGTGTTCACCTTCATTATTTGCAGTGGCCCATCCTCTATCACTATCCACATTTCATCATATAAAGCTGATAGATGAGCCTGCATACGTATTTTCCAGTCATCAAATTCTTCAATGGTGAACATAGGAATGCGTGTCAAATTTGCTTCCATGATAATAACTTAGCAAAAAGACTTTTGAAAGAACAAGTGTTAACTTCTTTGAAAGATTGGAGATCTAGTTCAAGAACTGCATGAAGGCTCAATGAACCAACCGCTCTGATACCACTTGTAGGTCCCAAGGGGTGTGAGTAAGGTTTAGAATGGGGGGTTGAATAAACCTTACCAACTTTTCGATTTAGTCCTTTTTTAAATTAGTTCAGAGTTAATTTCATAGCTATGTCCTTGATGGACAACTAAGTTAGTTAACCAGCAGAGTTAGCCACTCAACAGACTCGACTGAGTTGTTGATAGAATAACTCAGCTGTTTAGTCTAATACTTAACTCGGCTGTGATGAGATTTTCAATGAAGACTTAACACCCTTGAATATGGTTTAAATTTGTTTTAACACTTGATTTTAGCACTTGTTAAATATAAATTGATAGCAAATTATCACCTTATATTAAATGATATGCGAAAAGTAAATGTTGAAATGTAAATGACACAATAAATTTTATAGAGGTTAGAAGATGGGATAATTCTTCTAATCCTCTCTTCTCCAACTCCTGGAGGAATCCACTAAGTATTGATCAGAGTACAAAGTGGTTATTAGTCCAGATGCAAGTCTTGATCACACAGATGACTTGATCCTTTGGGACTCGCCTAGAGATGCCTTGGTCACACAAATGGCTCCTCGTCCCGACTCACCTTCTTCACAGGGCACAATTGCTTTGCTACTTCACTTGCTCAAGCTTCTTGGATTTGATCACGAAGCCCTCCAATAACTTGAGACTGTTCGACCTTGAACCTTCTACAATCCTCCTTGAATGTAGACCCCTTTTGATTCTTCAAAAGTTTTCTTCTTCAAGCTTTGAAGTAGTCTTTCCTTCACAACTTGGTGTTGGATTGATTTCCTTCAAAATTTAGGCTTGAGGATTTGCTTGAATAACTTGAGAATATTTTTGCAGTTACAAATTTGAATGATAGCTTGAATGTTTGTGGTTCAGTAACCCTCTCAAAGTGATTCTCAGCCTTTTATAGTGAACTTTTAAAATCGCCTGAAGAGATAGCCGATTTCAAAAGTCACTTGTATTCGTTGGCTTGTCTTGTTGCAAATCCTTGATCTTGACATTTCCTCGTATTAAATGAACATTTAGCTTTTCGTAGTCCGACACAAGGTGCAAGTGCTTCCCATTGGTTTATTCCTTTTGCACGCTTCCTCGGGATCGAGCACTTTAAGACATGGCAAAGATGGAAGTATTACTTGTTTAGGTAATATTATTGACTTCGGCAACAGATTCTTTTTCGCTTGTCTTGACTTGATCGCTTTTCCTTAACTTCCCCAGGTGACTTCGAGTCGCCTCCCAATCATTGGATGACTCATCCGTCACTTCAACTTGAGACTTGGCTATCTTGAGTTGACTTGACCGACACTTCACACACCAGATTATAGTGCTACTCCTTCAATCCGAGTTCTTGTCTTCTTTTCCTTGCTATACTCACCGCTTCACGCCTTCATTGACTTCTTGTATATCCAGCATAGCCGACTTGACTCACTGCATAACCCTATCTATTTTAATGCAAATTACAAAGAAAATGGGGTGCCAACTTTCTAGTCTAAGTTTTACATGGCATTCATCAAAATCTAATAAACAAATTTCCCAACAATTGGTTATGATGAAGTTGTAAGTCCAAGCGGCTACGATAATCTAGAGAGGGGTGAATAGATTATCTCCATTTTCTCGATTATGCCCCTTTTTTTGAATCAAACAAGCCAAGACAAGAATAAAGGTGCGGGAAGTAAATAACACGCGTCGATTTATAGAGGTTCAACCCACCTAGGGCTTAATCCTCTACCACACCAGTATATCTGGGATGAATTTCAAAAAGAAAAAAAGATTTTATTAATTACCACAATTAATACAACTACACCTTACAACACCTCTTTTGAGATTACCACAATCTCACTTGAAGATTACCACAATCTTCAATGGCACTTTGTGAAGATTACCACAATCTTCCGACTTGAAGAATACCAAATTCTTCAACACCTCAAAGAGCACCACACTCTTCAATAAGAAGATTATCACAATCTTCTTGCACCTAACACCTAAATCACCCAAGTGTGTTCTTACCACAAGAACACTCACAAGGATATTTTGTGTTGAATGATAACCCAAATTCAAGATTACAACTCGATAATGAATAATACAATTTTGAGTGCAAGTGTAAACAAGAAATAAAGCCTAGACCTCAAGATGTGAAAGTGATAAGCTAGACAAATCACAACAAGAATATGAACAATGAAGAACAAATATGTTTGCTTGAATATATCTTGTTGTGTTGCTTCAAATCTTCCTCTATTTATAGGAGATGATTGATCATTGGATAGGCTTCTCTTGGGGACAGATTTCTACGAAAAAAATGCAATTAAAATCAAGATTATAGCTCTAGAAATCAACCCCATAATCTAGGGAAAAGTTATCTGATGCACAACGATTAGAATTTTGCTGTCAAACATTAGGGCGCCCGGTCGCGCACAAATACAGAAAGGAGAATAACGCAAAAAAAAACAACAGGTGACCGGTCCAGGGGTGGTCCACCTAGGTGCGACCGGGCCGGCCCTTGGTGGACCGGTCCAGCCCTCACAAATTGCAACACGTAGAGTGTAGGTCCTAAGGGGTGTAAGTGTAAGGTTTAGAAAGGGGGTTGAATAAACCTTACCAAATTTTCGATTTAGTCCTTTTTAAATCTACAGAGTTGATTCTACACAAATGTGTCCTTGATGGACAAATCAATTAGTCACTCAAGAGAGTTAATCTCTCAACAGACTCACCGAGCCATTGATGGAGAACTCAAATTGTCATTTGGCTATAATTTGACTCAACCGTGGTTTTATTTTCAAATAAGACTTAACACCCTTAAGTTTGATTAAGCAAGATTTTAGAGCTTGATTTAGTACTTATAAATTATCAAATGGATAGCAAATTTATCAAATAGATATAAGCGCTAAAAGTGCAGAATTTAAATGTTGAAATGTAAATGACACAAGAAAGTTTTTATAGAGGTTCAAGATGGGGTAATTCTTCTACTCCTCTCTTCTCCAACTCCCGGAGGAATCCACTAAGTAATGATCAGCTTTACAAAGTGGTAATACCCGTATACAAGTCTTGATCACAACAAATGACTTGATCCTTAGAGACTCGTCTGAGACGCCTTGATCACTCACCGGCTTCTCGTACGACTCGCCTTTCTTCACAGGCAGGTACCGCTTTGCTTCTACAAACTCACTTGCTCAAGCTCTTTGGATTTGATCACGAAGCCCTCCAAAAGCTTAAGACTTGGTTCAACTCTTGAACCTTTCTACAACCCTTCCCGAATGTAGACCCCTTGTTTTTAAAAGTTTCCTCTTCAACTGATAGAAGTTCTCTTTCCTTCACAGAGTGTTGGATTGATGTACTTCGAATGTAGGCTTGAGGATTGAGAATGTTTCATTTTTGATGTGCTTGTATATCTCACGTGTGTGTCATCCCTTTTCTCAAACAAACTCCTCAAATTTTTATAGTGAACTTTCAAAAATTTACCCGTTGAAGAGATAGGCTTATTTTTGAAAGTCACTTTGCAGTCGTTGGCTTGCGCTTCTTGGAATTGCCGCTTCCTCGTATGAATTGTTCTTTCATCTTTTCGTAGTTCTCGACACGGTGTAGTGCTTCCCATTGTTCATTCCTTTTGCACGCTTCGGGACTGAGCACTCCAAGAAAGGTGGTATGGAGATATTACTTGTTTAAGTAAATCTCTTGATTTCTCGGCAACGGTTCTTTTTTGACGCTTATCTCGACTTGATCGCATTTCCTTGCTTTCCCCTGTGACTTAGAGTCGCCTTCCAATCATTGGATGACTCTTCTTCCGTCACTTCAACTTGAGACTTGGCTTTTCTTGAGTTGACTTGATCGATGCTCCACTCACCGCATCTCACCGCTTCTTCAAGAGTTCCCGTCTACTCTTCTTTTGCTATACTCACTGCCTCACACAGAGTTTTCCTTCCAGCCTTCGCTTGTCTTCTTGCATGTTAGGGCGTAGGCCGACTTACCTCAAACTTGGCCACTCTATTTATTACAATGCATTTTACAACAAGAATTGGGGTGCCAACTTTCTATTCTAAGTTTTATATGGCATTCATCAAAATCTAAACAATAAAATTCCTAACAATTTCCCCTTTTTGATGATGCCAAAACTTAAACCATACAAAGATGCAAATAACAAAGATACATACAGATAGTGTATTGACATAGAATGTATGCGCAGAATCAATCTTTTTATTGATCATATCATTCTTGTACTTAACACAATCAAGCATAAGGTGTATCGTAGTATATAATTGTCTTCAAGAAAAAAAATTATAGCTTTATTACGAAGACTTACATTGTATGTAATTACATGATAAACTACACGGCGGTTGACAAAGAACACTTCATCTCCTTCGCCGCCTCCTTCTTTTTCATCTTGATCAAGATCTTCTTCTCTTCTTCTTTTTTCTCGCCGTCACCGCTTTCTTTTTCTTCTCATATGCTTTCCTCGGCAGCCTTCATCTTTTCTTAATCTTTCCTTGTCTCTCCCCGCCATAGCCGAGTTTGTCTCTTGTTTTCTTCTTCTAATCTCTTTGCATACTCGCTAGATTTAGCCACTTTTAAATTTGCCACTTGGTCAAGCCCAACCCAAAGATCCCTCCTTTCTTTCCCGGATCTACGATTCAATATTCTTGGGCAGAGGCCTAGGTCCAAGCTTCTTCCTCCACTCATCGCTTCTTCCTCTACCTCTCGGGCGTATATCAGACGGGTCTTTTCTTTCCAAATGTGACTAATGGAGTGACTAAAGCAGAGCGATCGCTAAGTCTCGCGCTCGTCGCCTTCTTCACATAAGGTGAGACCTTTTTCCCAAGATAAGTCCTAAGCTTGAGCCATGGACATATTTGCAAAGTATCCTCGATTCGAAAGTGTTTTAAATTCATCGACGACGCGTGGCTCGCCCCGACATCCGAGATGGCATAGGTGTCTCTCCAACCGAATGCCTCCGTGTTCTTTCAAGATGTTCATCACCCTGGCATCCATTCTTCCTTCCACTTCCTTCATCCCCGCTTCAATTGCTTTTCTTCTCACCATAGATACAAAGCAGAGTGTTGGAGTGGCAGAGTTACGGAGTTTGCGCTTATAATGTCACCGTGATGACCTTGTTGGGGGTTTGTGCAATCATCAATGTCACATCCGTTGATCCTTCCCCTCAACAAGTTTTCCTTTCTTCTTCTCGTTTCAAGACTTCCTCACCGATTTTCCTTCTCACCGCTTCCTTTCTTTTTCACTTCGATTTTGTTTGCTTTAAGGTATTCCTCTTCCCCCTTTTTGCATCATCAAAGGATAGAGGAACCCCAGAAACATGCCGCAAGCATGAAGTCGAGTCTTCCGGTGGTGGAGTTCTCGCTCAAGTCCGCTGCGTTGTAAGCAAAGACGGAATTCAGACGAGTAGCGTGGACTCACAAATCACCATCTCACCATGAGAAGGCTGAATTTTCTAGTCATGTGTTCTTCCAAACGTTGTATATCATTTGTATTTTGCTCACGCAGCTAGCCTTGATTTCGCAAAGGTGAGCTTCATGCATATGCTCAATGTGTTCTCTCACGTTTTGCATCAAGATTTTCACTCTCCACACCAAAGAACTTGTTGAACAAAGTTCAAGTATCTTACTTGTTCCACACGCATTGATTGTCAGCCGTTGCCACCATTCCTTATCCCGATCGTTATGCCTCTCAAATCACCAGTAGTGGAGGCATCTCTCATTGTCCAGCGCATGTCCAAAGAGGCCCGATGCCTCTCCATCCGTTCAACCTCAAAAAGAGTGCCTTGAACACTTCTCGAACTTCACCGATTCTTCAAGGGTGATGGCCATACAAAGATCGGGTCATAATCGCTTGAACAATGGTGTCTCATTGGAAGAACAGAGCTGGTTTATAATAGCGTGCTTGTTCATTTTCTAACTCTTCGTGGAGTTCTCGTATCTCCAAAGAGAAAGGGAAAGATTCTACAAAAGATTCATCACCGCCGATCGATCTGCTCGATGATGAGCAAGTGCGCGTGAAGTTCTTTTTGGGAATTAATCTCGCCGCAGCTTGAGGAGCCCGTGCGGTGCTCTTTGTTCACTGGGTTCTCATTGAAGTAGACCCGACTTGCCGAGCCTCAATCGCCTTAACAAACTTCGTTGGTCTCACCGGTTTTTCCATTTCCGTGACGGTCCTCGGCCTTATCGCATGCGTCATCGGACGATGATGAGATTTCCAGCTGGTGGCTCATCATCAAAGTTAAAAGTTTGACGAGTAGTCTTGGGATCGACTTGCTCGTGCTTGGAACACCCGCACTGAAGTCTTTTGATTTGTCATGGGGATGACTCACCTTCTTCTTCGCCTTCCGATCCCGGAAAAGTGACATCGTGGTTGTCCTGGGAATCATGAAGTGCGCCGATCTCCTTCTCGAGATGGGTCGATGATAGCAGGAGGGATGTTCTCTACTTCAGCTTTTTTACCCCGGAAGTCTCAACCTCCCGTGGCCTTCATTACCTCCAACAGCTTCTCTACTGCGAGGCCTTGTCCTCCCTTTCGACAGCCACTGCCTTAGGGTCTTCTACAGGCATCCATTGGAGTCTCAACCCCATGGATTGCACTTTCATCGCCCGCAGTGTTAACTCCTGTGGCTGTTCCTTCCTCGTGCCTCGATCGCATCGCATCGCAGCCATTAGCCTTCGTAGTAGCGCTTGGCACTCACCGAGACAGTCTCAATCGCCTGAGCTTCATTGATGGCAACTTGTTGTTCTTCTTGTGATTGTAGTTTCTCTACTTCGCCTCCTTGATTCGTTAGGAGTCATCCGCAAAGATCCTCCGTCCTTGCCGCAGTGAGGAGTTTCCTCACCGGCGCACCACCGAGTGACTTGGAATGGGGTCACTCGTCTCCAAACTCCCTACTGCTTGGATAAATTGTTCAGCCATTGGGCAGGTGGTAGCACACCTTCAATAGGGGTTGGCTCGACCGGGGTCCCCACTAGCCCGCTTTCATCGCCATCTCCTTATCGCTTTCTTCTCGAGTGAGTCGGGAAGTGGTAGCAAAGAACAACATTGGCTATTTGTCAACCACTCCCATTGATCGATTTCGGCCGTGTTCGAGGACTCTCCTGGTCCCTCCATTAGTCTTTGCTCGTGAAGGATTCTTGACTCGTGGCAATGCTTGCTGCATTTGCAACTCTTCTCGTGGGCAAAGAAGATTCTCCTGTTCCTCGCCACCTTTGTCAGAGAAGACATCAAGGAGAGGATGTGTGTGTTCTCAGTGGTGCCGAGATAGGGCGATGCTTGCCTTCTCACGTGCTTCTGCTTCTTCACCTTTGCTTTTCTCTCCCCTCCTTGTAGATCTGCAGGATGTCTCGTGCGCTTGTCTTCATCCGTGAGCTGAGCACAGAGTTAATCCAAGGAAATTTAGCAGCCTTCCTCTTCTTCTTCTATGAACTCAAAGCCGTTGGAACTGCTCCTCGACTTGCTCAACTTCCATTTCTCCACTCACGCAGACGATTTTGGATGTCCGGGTAAGGTGGAGATAGGATCATTACATCACTATCCGCTTCCGCGTTCTTTCTTGTGTTTCAAATTGTGTGAGCTACAATCAGTGTTCTTCGGTTGCTCTGACGCTTTCAAAGAGACTTGGCTGTTTCATCAACTACATCCGAGACTCTACTTCTCCAAAGAGTCTCCGGTATTTGTGCTAGCCGAGTAATCGACTCACTGGTTTCTCCTGTTCGACCGCTGACGAGTCTTCTTCGCTCTCCTGGTTTGTACCAGGGAATTTCTGTTCGTGAGGCGGTGTCCTCTCGAGTCTTGGGCGGGGCCGGGGGCCGGTGTTTGTTTCGAGGAGCCGCCGCCTTGCTTGTCGGGCTTCTCCTCCTTTTGACGATCGGAGAAGGTATTTGTGAGTCCTTCTCGACCGCTGCACGCGGGCAGAGACATGGTCAGCCGGGCAGTGACTCGCCGCAGGGCAGGAGCATGTTTGGTTTTTTTTGTCAGGGGCAAGCAGCTTTTCTTAGCACCGCAGGGCAGCTTTCTTCTTGGCCGAGAGGAAACAACATGATCTTCGGGTCACCGATTCCCCTCATCGGTGTCGCCTCTTGGCGTAAGCTCGCTTCGAGCGCCTGAGGTTAGCTCAACATCCTCTTGTTAACATGGAATGCCTTCCCATGTCTAAGAGGGACTCCTTTCACCTCCCAATAGCCGCCAAGCACTGTGCCATATCCTAGGGATCCTCCAAATGAACCATCTTCTTTGAAGGACTTGTTCCCCACGTTCGGGCAGAGTCCGTTGTGAGACAAACTCACCAGCTTTATCTTCTTTTCTTCGATGATTGCAAATGACCATTACAATCAGCTTTGCCTTTTTGATTGGTTGGTCAAAGCCGCCAAATTTGATGTCGATACATTTGGCAACTATGTCCAACAACTTGTGATAATCCTCCTTCAGCAGCTTCTTTGTTTGCTTGTGTATATTATTTTATCAAAAAGTCGGACTTGGCTATTTCTTTCCATGCGTCACCAAGTTTACATCAGCTTCTTTGATCTCGTATGCTCCTTCACCGGTAGTAAGCAATATTCACCAAATCCTCGCGTGATAGTCACCGCTTTTCCGTGAACAGATGACTTGATTCCTTCATCGTGAATCTCAAGATTCACGTAGAATTGTGCGACCTCCTCCACATAGGTCATCGGATATTCTAATGTTAGAAACGGTTTTAGCCCTGACGTTTCCAACTTCTCAGATTTTCTTCACCAGGGTGTCGTTTGGACCCTTCACCATTCCGTCGAAATCCACCGCCGAACCGGTGTGAATTTGCTTTCCTAACTTGGTAAAGTCATAAGTTGGTGCCATTTCTCGTGATTATATCAAGGAAAACTCGAGAAATTGATTTGAAAGTTGATAGGGTTTCGAGAGTATTTTTGCCTTTGCTTTTGAGAGAAAGAGATGAACAGCTTTTAGAAGTGTGAGAGAGAAATGGACGAAAATGGTTTAAATATGGTTTATGAAAGGACGTGCAGCGGTTTTTGAATTGTGATCGAAATCAACGGCTTGGATTTTGCACGCCTATTGAGCATTTCACGCCTCGTATTTAATGCGGCAAAGATTTATATCCAATCATAAGCTTGGTGTGCAGCTTTATGTTTGTACACATCATCATTATGCTTTGACGTGTTCCTTAAAACATTCCCGCTAAGTCAAAACGATCGCGTTTTTGTCACTTTGCTCATAAGTTATTCAAATTATCTCTTAGCCGATTTAACTCTACTCCTCACAGCTTCTCTTAGCGACTCAAATATCACCGACTTCGTAGTCAGTTTTTCCGACATACTGATGATTTATTGAGTCGATTGCTTTTTGACTCATTTTCCCCTTTTTCTGCTCCATTTCTCTTCTTTAATTCGCCCGAGTGTCACCCGCTTCAATTAATCCCAACTCATGTTTGAGTTCTTCAAATCTTGACTCACATAATGGTTTTGTGAAGATATCACTAGTTGTTTATCGCTTGAGATATATTCCAGGATGATGTCCTTCTTTTCAACAAGGTCTCTTATGAAGTGATATCTCGACATCAATATGTTTTGTTCTTGAGTGCAACACAGATTTTGAGTGATTGCAATTGCACTTGTGTTATCACACATGATTGGAATTTCTTTTTCTTCAACTTCATAGTCTCTCATTCTTTGTCTCATCCATAGGACTTGGGCACAACAAATGCCCATGACTATGTATTCTCGCCTCACCAGAGGTGGCTATTGAGTTTTGCTTCTTGCTAAACCAGAAATTAGTCTGCTTTCCTAGCATTTGACATGTGCCTCAAGTGCTCTTCCTGTCCACTCGCATCCAAAGATAGTCGAATCAATAGCCAATTAGCTTGAATCCACCTTCCTTTGATACCATAGGCCTACTTCTTGCTTCCTTTCGTATCTCAATATTCTCTTAGTCAGTGTTGTCATGTGGCTCTCTTTTGGAGCAGATTGAAATCTTGCACATACACCTACAAAGAAAGGTGATGTCCGGCCCGCTTGCCGTGAGATAGGCAATGATCCAATAAGTGCTCAGATCTTGTTTGATCTACAGTGCTTGCCATCTACATCCATGTCCATTTTGATGATGTGTTCATTGGTATTTTTACGTAAGACTTCTCCTCCATACCAAACTTCTTCATTAAGTCTCTCGTGTATTTTGTTTGACTTATGAAGGTTCCATCCTTCACTGTTTCACTTGGAGTCCAAGGAAGAATGTCGCCTCTCCCATCATGCTCATTTCAAACTTACTTTGCATGAGGTTTGAAAATTTTTCACACACTCTTTGTTAGTGGATCCAAAAATGATGTCATCCACATATATTTGAACAAGCAAAGATACTACTCTTCTTGTCTTGAATTCTCAAAAGTGTTCTATCTACTTTTCCTTTTGTGAATCCATTTTCATTTAGGAATTGTGACAGGTGTCATACCATGCTCGGGTGCCTGTTTCAATCCATACAGGCCTTTTGAGTTTGTATACCTTGTTTCCAAGAGTCTTCTCGCTCAAATCCTGGAGGTTGTTCAACATACACTTCTTCTTCCAATAAACCATTTAGGAATGCACTTTTTACATCCATCTCGATATACAATGAAATTCTTATGAGCCGCATAGGCAAGAAACATCCTTATAGCTTCCAATCTTGCTACAGAGCAAATGTTTCATCAAAATCTATCCCTTCTTCTTGGCAATATCCTTTGGCTACCAATCTTGCTTTGTTTCTTACCACAAATCCTTCCTCGTCATTTTATTTCTCGAATACCCATTTGGTGCCAATAACATTTTGGTGCATGGGTCTTTGCACTAATTCCCACACTTTATTTCTTTCAAACTCGATTCACTCTTCTTGCATAGCTTGAATCCAATGTGTGTCATCCAATGCTTGTGACACATCTTTTGGCTCTATTTGCGAGATGAAGCATGTAAACATAGCTTCTTGTTGAGCTCGATCTTGTTTTGACACCTTCTCTTATATCTCCAATGACAAGTTCTCGTGGATGGTCTCTCACCATCTTACATCAAAGTTGGAGTAAGTTAGCCGGATTCATCGACTTGGTACCGTGTTGGTGTGGTCACTTTCTCGTATCACTTTGCCGCAAATTTTCCAACTGTTTTGAGATTCACTATCTCATCTTCTTCAATTGATAATTCCAAATTTCTTCAAGATAGGGACTCTTCTCAGTATGGTTGATGATTTAGCTTATCACCGACTCTTCAATGTCTTCTCCATTTACATTTGGCTCATCGAATACTACATGAATGGATTCCTCTCGTAACCATAGTTCTTTTGTTGAGTACTCAGAGGCTTTGCTTTCACCGAGTATCCTAAGAAGATACCCTCATCGCTTTAGCATCAAAAGACTTTAGGTTGTCTTTGCTATTGTTGTGGATGAAGCATTTACATCCAAATATTCTCAAATATGCAACATTTGGTTTTCTTCCACCCGGATCTCATAGGGAGTCTTTGTCACCGCTATTTATCATGCATCTGTTTTGGGTGTAGCAAGTCGTGTGTTAATTGCTTCACCAAAATCTTTTTGGTAGCCCCGTTGACTAACATGGTCCTTTGCCGCTTCTTTGAGGGTTCTTCGCTTCTTCTTTCGCAACTCCATTCTCACTGTGGAGTCCTTGTCACGATAGTTCATGACCAATACCATTCTCAATACAATAGATCGAAGTTATTATTCCATTGACAAACTCGCCTCCTCTATCCGATCTTATTTTGATAATGGTTTGACTCTTCTCATTTTGAATCCTCTTCATCACCGTGGTAGTTTTTGTAGAGTTTCTTTCTTCTTGCACATGAATATTGTCCATGTATATCTTGAGTAGTCATCTACTACCACCAAGGTGTATTTCTTTCCGCTTATGCTTTGGCCGGTTCCACTGGCCAATTAGATCCATATGAAGTAGATGCAATATTCTTGTTGAGGATGGGCATGTCTTTTCTTTGAATGACGACATGATTTGTTTTCCTTCGACATGCATCACATATACTCTCCTTCTTGTATAATCGAGTCCGAAGTCCTTCTACAAGATGACTTCTTGCCAACTTGTTAATTGTTTTGAAATTCGTGTGACTCGGCTTTTTGTGCCACAAACCAACTTGATTCAAATTTAGTACTTTTGCTAGTAGACAAGTCTTTGGGTGTTGTAGTTGACCAATCCACTACATACATATTTTTCTGCCTACATCCTTGCAAAGACCACTTCATTTGATTCAATTTCTTTGATTTGGCATATACCCATGTTGAATCCAACATTGTAGCCCTTGTCACAGAGTCGATCGATACTCGCAAAGTTGAAGTTGAGTCCTTCAACATATGCAACATCTCGTGATTTCTAATCCATTCCTCTTGATGGATCCAATGCCTCTTATTTCACCAGAGCTTCATTTCCTCCGAATATGACTTTTGCTCCTTTGACTTCCTTGAATTTTGACAGATTTCTCTTATTTCCTGTCATATGTCCGGGAATGACCACTATCCATGTACCAGGTTCCTTGGCACTCACTGCTTGAACCTCGTAATCAAGGAAATTAAGTTTTACGTACCCATACTTGTCCGGGTCCCGAGGGGTTAGAGTTGTAAGATGATCCAACCAACCTATAGCCAAATGTTTTGACTCTAAGGGGTTGCCATCTATCGATGCCATAATCATAATCAATCCTGGCAAATTGCTTGGGGATTCTAGGTTCATACAAATTGTCTCTTTTGTCTATGCTGCATATGTGTTTTAGCAATTGCCTTCCTTGGGTAATTGTGGTGTTTTTTAGTGTAGTGCCTAGGTGCATATGTGTGTCTTGATGATGAAAGCTCTTATACTTTTGGAATGGCCTTTCTTTGAGTTCTAGGCCTTTGCCATCTGCTTATATTCCATAAGTCTATGCTGATAGTTCACATTATTCCAATCAGCTTGGCTTGGATATTTTCTACCATTCCCATCATATGTATTTCTTTTATGGATTTTCTGGGGTTTTTGGTAGCTCTGCTTCCTTTTTACAGAGTATTTTCTGTTAGGAGTTTGCTGAGGGACTCGGCTGAATCTCTTCTCACTGCCCTTTCAAAGACACTCAATCGGCCAAGTTTTCCTTTTCCTTTGTAACCAAGGCCAGTTTGCTTAGTATTGTGCTTTGGAGTGAATGTGTGTGCAACATTTAGAGTTTTGGATTTTTCAGACTCTTCATGACTTGAAGATCCTTTTTCCAGAATTACTCTTGAGGTTTGACATAGCACAGAGGAGTTAAATCCTAAGCCTGTCTTGTCTCCACATTCTCTTTGACTCATAATAAGATCATCCAATGATTTAGATGCCTTAGTGAATGAAGCAATAACATTCTTGAGGTCATTCTCCCTCTTTTCTATAGCAGCAATTTCGCTTATTAATTTAGCATTTTCACCTTTAACCTTTCATTCTCAACAACTATTTGACTTAGAGTACTCGGCTCCTTAGTCACCTTTGAGTTTTGACTTTTGAGTAGTCAGTTTTCCTCATTCAATAGTGTGTGTGAGGATTTAATGTGTTCAAAATCTTTCATCATTTTGCCTAATGAATCATAAAGATCAGTGGGTGATGAAGTGTTTGTGTCACGATCACTATCACTAGTGTCGAGTTTGTTGAGTTAGATTGTACCTCATCTTCTTGATCGGAGTTGATCTTGTTCTTTGGCCATCAAGCGGATCGGGCTTCTTCTTCGTGAGTCACTTGAATAGTCACCTTCATCGCTTCTCTCAATCACCGTCTCCTTGACTTGGTCAAGTTTCAAATTTCTCTCTGACCATCATTGCCTTTTTCCTTTCTTTTTGTCTTCTTTCTCTCAAGATCTTTCTTTCTTCTTCATCCCCGTACTTGTTGACTACAGATATGAGCAATAATGGCATAGTGACCTGGTTGTCTACAGCCCAACATAGATATTCAGCTTTTTGATCAGCTCTTTCTATTCTTGAGTTGTCACCCTTTTGATACTCAACTTTTTGATGATCTGTTTTCTTGGTTGGCCTGTCTTCCCTTGATTTGGAGGAGCCGAGTGTCTTCCGGAAGATTCACCCTTTTCTCTCTTATAGTTCTTGTTAAAGAACTTGTTAAATCTTTTAACCATCGTGGCTATTTCTTCCGGGTCAATTGCCTCTTTGATCTCACTCTCTTCCCATCTTTGACAATTAGAGCGGTTGTTTTAGGTACAAATTGCCTTCTTCTCGTCTTTTCTTCTCACCAAACTCGTAGGCTTTGAGGTCCGAGAATAACTCATGATTGGATGTCTTTGATAGGTCCATGGAGTGTCTCGATGCCATGACCTTCATTTCCCATTCACCGAAGGCTTTTTAGGATCTTCATACACATTTCTTCTCGTATATATTCCTTTCCAAGTGTAGACACTCATTTGTGATTTCACGAAACCGAGCGTCTAGTTGATCCAGGTTCTCTCCCGAGATCATTTTGAAGTTTTCAAATTTTTGTACCGCCACTGATAATTTGTTTTCTTTGATTTGCTTTCCGAGCCTTCACAAATCAATGTCACTTGTCCCGATTTCTTTAGCCGTTTTGCATGATTTGACTTTGTTGAACATGGCTTTGTCCAAGGTTTTGTAGAGGATGTCCTTGGCTACATTGTCCAGGTTGTATCTTTTTCTCGTCATCATTTGTCCACTCGGTTCTTGGTTTTTCAACCATGACGTGTCGGGAGCGATCTTCTTCTCCTTCACCGCAACTCTTCGCATGACAAAATTGTGTTCACCTTTAATATTTGCAGAGGCCCATCTTCTATCACTATCCACATCTCATCATGTAATCCGATAGATGAGCCTCGCATACGAATTTTCCAATCATCAAATTCTTCAATAGTGAACATAGGGATGCGTGTCAAATTTGCTTCCATGATAATGACTTTTAATAAAAAAGAGTTACGAAGGTTTAAGTACTAAAGCGGACTTTGAAAAGTTTGGAGATCTAGTTCAAGAACTGCGGTGCGGAGGGTTCAATGAACCAACCGCTCCGATACCACTTGTAGGTCCCAAGGGGTGTAAGTGTAAGGTTTAGAAGGGGGTTGAATAAACCTTACCAAATTTTCGATTTAGTCCTTTTAAATCTACAGAGTTGATTCTACACAAATGTGTCCTTGATGGACAAATCGAATTAGTCACTCAAGAGAGTTAATCTCTCAAATGACTCACCGAGCCGTTGATGGAGTAACTCACCGTGGCTATAATTTGACTCAACTTTGTGGTTTTATTTTCAGCGGAAGACTTAACACCCTTAAGTTTGATTAAGCAAGATTTTAGAGCTTGATTTAGTACTTATAAATTATCAAATGGATAGCAAATTTATCAAAGATATAAGCGATTAAAAGTGCAGAATTTAAATGCCAAATGTAAATGACACAAGAAAGTTTTTATAGAGGTTCAAGATGGGGTAATTCTTCTACTCCTCTCTTCTCCAACTCCTGGAGGAATCCACTAAGTAATGATCATTTACAAAGTGGTAACAGGTCCGGATACAAGTCTTGATCACAACACCGACTTGATCCTTAGGGACTCGATCCGAGACGCTTGATCACTCACCGGCTTCTCGTGACGACTCAGCTTCTTCACAGGGCAGCCCGCTTTGCTACTACAAATCACTTGCTCAAGCTCTTTGGATTTGATCACGAAGCCCTCCAAAAGCTTAAGACTTGGTTCAACCTTGAACCTTTCTACAACCCTTCCCGGAATGTAGACCCCTTGTTTTTAAAAGTTTCCTCTTCAACTCGATAGAAGTTCTCTTTCCTTCACAGTGAGTGTTGGATTGATGTACTTCGTAATGTAGGCTTGAGGATTGAGAATGTTTCGTTTTTGATGTGCTTGTATATCTCACGTGTGTGTCATCCCTTTTCTCAAACAAACTCCTCGGCCTTTTATAGTGAACTTTCAAAAATTTGCCCGAAGAGATAGGCTTATTTTTGAAAGTCACTTTGCGATCGTTGGCTTGCGCTTCTTGGAATTGCCGTTTCCTCGTATGAATTGTTCTTTCATCTTTTCGAGTTCGACACGGTGTAGTGCTTCCCATTGGTTCATTCCTTTTGCACGCTTCGGGACCGAGCACTCCAAGAAAGGTGGTATGGAGATATTACTTGTTTAAGTAAATCTCTTGATTTACTCGTCAACAACGGTTCTTTTTACGCTTATCTCGACTTGACGCATTTCCTTGCTTTCCCCGAGGTGACTTAGAGTCGCCTTCCAATCATTGGATGACTCTTCACACTTCAACTTGAGACTTGGCTTTTCTTGAGTTGACTTGACCGATGCTCCACTCACCGCATCTCACCGCTTCTTCATAGAGTTCCCGTCTACTCTTCTTTGCCATACTCAAATTGTCTCGCACAGAGTTTTCCTTCCAGTCTTGATTGTCTTCTTGCATGTTAGGGCGTAGGCCGACTTAACTCGCTTGGCCAAACTATTTATTACAATGCATTTTACAACAAGAATTGGGGTGCCAACTTTCTATTCTAAGTTTTATATGGCATTCATCAAAATCTAAACAATAAAATTCCTAACAGAGAGAGATGTTTCAATTTTCTCTGTTTTGGTCTTTTGATCGACGGACGGTCGACATGTTGACCTCCTCAAAAAAAAAAAAAAAAAACTTCCGTCCCTTTTTCTATTTCAAAACTCAACTCCAGTGCGAGTTGCCCTATAGGGCGACCGGTTGAGCCCGAGATAAAAGTGTTGTCCAATTGTTTGTCGAAAATAACTTGAAGAAATACTCCAGAAAATTAGTAGAAACAATTTAAATCATTTAGGAGTATTTGGACAACATTAAAAAACATTGTTTTGGTATAAAAACAAAATTATCAAAATCATGATAAAACCATTTATCTAACAAACTCCCCCTTTTTGATGATTAAAAATCAAAACAATTTAAATAGGTCGATTTTGAAAACAAAACAATTTTACCGGTTAAAAATAAACTATCCGTTGTGAGCGAAAACATTCCATGCATAAAATAGACAAAGAAATTCAAAGCATTTAGTGAAAGCTCCCCCTTTCAATATGCACAACAAGAGTACATAAAAAGCTAAAAGCTCAGTTTTTACACTTTGAGCTTAAATATAAAAAGCTTAAAAGTTACCCCTATCAAAAAGAAATTATTAGACATATATAAGAGTACATAATGTATCCAATGGACTAAGTTACATCCACAGCTTTTGGCCTTTTCAATCACAGCTTATAGCTTTTTCTGCGAGCTTTTTCTAGCTTGTTTGAGCCAATAATCTTATTTCATGTTTCTCTCCCTTTGGAATCATCAAAAAGAATGTTAGCACGATAAAAACATCACATATTCATATCAAAGTGCCCAATTGAATCGAGTTATCGAGATTTTGAGCATAAAGCTTAAAAATCCAAATAATAGAGGAAAAATTGATAAGAGACTTATAAAAGCTCATTTTAATGATAAAACATGATCTCTATAAACTTATAAGACTTTTGAAATCTAGAGGATCATGTGAGTGATGAAAATATCATTGAAATATTTTAACGAGCACTGGGTGTGCGTAGAATAAAACCAAAGATGTATATAACGCTTGGAAATGCAATCATGCCCAAGAAACAATTATCACAAATCATAATACTACAAGCATAATCCATCATCATACATAATTCCCATCACAAATATACAAGTATTTCATCACAATTCAAGCACTTTCTCAAGGGTTCAACCCAATTGAGATAAAAAGGGAATTAAACTTACCAATTTATCGGAGAAGTCGAGCACTAATGATGATATACGAGCAATATGATATCCAAAACATAGAATTTACAAGAAAAAATTCATTTTGAGTGACTTGTGTGTGAAATTTGCAAAGGAGTCGAAAAATGGAGGAAAGTGTGTTAAAATGGAAATGCTAATACTTTTATCCATAATTTTGGCCTATTCGACCGGTTGAGGGTGTGTTTGACCCGTCCAGGTGATGATCGACCGGTCGACCACCCTCCATTCGGTCCCTGGAGCTCTTTTTCAGTCTCTTTCCGATTTTTGATCCAAAAATCTGATTTTTCACCCCTACATTTTATAAACGTGTAAAAATGCAAACATAGACCTTATTCAATATGCATTATGCCTAAACAAGCTCGAGTTGAGGTAAAAGACTCGGCGGTTAACGGTTTTGTAAAAATATCCGTGAGTTAATCTTCTGACGGAATAAAGCACATCTCAATTTTTTGTTTTGCAATGCAATCCCTTAAAAAAAATGTTGAATCTCAGTATGGTATATTCGGTTATGAAGAACAGGATTTTGAGAAAAATTTATAACGGACTTGTTATCCCAAAAAAATAGGAATGTTTTAAAACTTTGGATAAAACAAGCCATAAGAAAGAATGCCTTCTAAATATTGAAAATTTCTTTTAAGGGTACTTAAAAAGATTATATGGGATTTTTTTGAAATCGAGCACATAGGCATATGGCATGAAGAAAATCAAGTCTATGAGTAGTAAGATAAGATGTTGGGCATACCTTGATTTTGTTTGACGCACAATTTTTACCATTCATGTCCAATGGGAAGAGCATTTAGAACTTTTATGACCTTATCCTCTTCGAAAATAATTTTCCCAAGTGCAACTTGAGGATTTACAATATTGTCAAGCCTTTCAACCACTTTGAAAATATTTTCTCCAACATTCATAGTGAAATTTTCGAACTCTTTGACCAACATGGTCTTTCGAGCTTGTTTCGCTTTCTTTGTGCCTTCATAAATAACTTCTAATTTTCCCATACATCATGAGCGGATCGAATTCCTCAAATACGATTGTATTTCGTAGCGGTAAGAGAACAATGAAGATTGTTAAGAGCTTTACCATTTAAGGAAAATATTTTCTTGTATTCATCATCGAACTCCTTGAGGTCTTTGGGGATTTGAGTTCCATTCTCTTTTTTCTTCATTGGAATATATACTCCGTTAATAACCGTGTTCCAAATATCGAACTTGCAATCTTGTAAGAAGCACTCCATTTTATCTTTCCAAAATGCATAATTGTTGGAGTCGAAGAGAGGTTGTCTATTGAATGAAGCATCGGTTGGAAGATAGCTCTCATTCGTAGCCATGGATCTTTCCTTTACTCGCGATGTGGAACGAGCTTGCCAAAAAGTTTAGCTCTGATACCACTTGTTAGTCCAAGTGGGTACGATAATCTAGAGGGGGTGAATAAAATATGCCGATTTTTTCAATTTTTCGGATGTAGAGATAAAAGCAAGAATGTAAGTGCAGAAAATAAACAACACTCATTGATTTATAGAGCTTCACCCCACCTAGAGACTACGTGCTCTACCACCCCAGTATATCTGGGATGGATTTCGAAAAAGAAAATGAATTTTATTAATAGTTAGCACAACTATTACAACACCACCTTGAACAGCACCAAACTCTTGTTACAACGCACCTATGAAGATTACCACAATCTTCTGACTTGAAGAATACCAAACTCTTCAACACCTCGAAGCGCACCAAACTCTTAAACAAGAAGATTACCACATCTTCTTACACCAATGAAGAGTACCACACTCTTCAACACCTAAAATCACCCAAGTGTGTTTTTACCACAAGGATATCTTGTTTTGGATGATGGACACAAATTCAAGATTACAACTCGATAATGAAGTATACAACTTTGAAGTGCAAGTGTAATCAAGAATCAAACATAGTACTCGAGATGTGCAAGTGAAAGACTTATGCTGAATACAAGAAGATGAAAATGAAGACCAAGTATTGGCTTGTGATTGTATAGCTTGTGTTGTTGTATCTTGATGCTTCAAATCTTCATCTATTTATAGGAGAGGTCTTGAATTTGATTTCCAGACAAAGGCTCCTCCTTGGAGATTGAAATCTACAAAAAAATACAATTAAAATCAAGATTATAGCTATTAGAAATTAATCCCCTAAATTCATGAAACGTTGTCTGTTGGTTCAACGGTTAGTTTGCTGATAAACATATAGGCCGACCATTCGAACAAAGAGAAGGATTTCAAAATATTCGGCCAAAATTAACACAGGGACGACCGGTCGACATAGGCTCCGACCGATCGATGCCCTGTTGGACTAGTCCGACCCTTTGAAATATCAATACAGAGAAGTTCCAATCAATTCGAGCAACCTGAGGCACCGGTTGACCTCCTGAGGTTTTTCGACCATCTTATTTATGTTCCAAAGATCAACTTTCAGGCACGGGTTTCCCTATAAGGCGACCGGTCGAACACAAGACAGAAGTATTGTCCAATTTTTGTCGAAAATAAACTTCAAGAAATACTCCAAAAAATCAGTAAAAATATGTTAAATCATTTGGGAGTATTTGGACAATATTTTTGGACATTGTTTTGGTGAAAAACTCAGTTAAATAATATCATCAAAAATACGATAAAAACATTTATCTAACACAAGGGCCCAGCTCACAAGAAGCGTTATCCTCGGTGACCATGCAAACTAAATTTTTAAAAGATTCCCCTACCACTATCACGTGGTTGAGTCACGCGAAAGAAAAAGAAAACAACTGGGGAGGCAATAATATAGGCATAAGATGTAAGCAGTGACGTCTTATAATTCAACAATATTTGGAGTTCACCTTTCAAGTCCGGATTCAAGTCTATAAATACCAGGAGTTGAAGGAAGCTGAGGACATCGAATATTTTCTCTAGTTTTCTTGAGATAAAAATATGAGTGAAAAATTTGTAATACCTGAGTATTTTTAGTTTTAAGTTTATGTATTTTCGAGTGCAAGCCTCATTAATGAGAGGCTAAACAAGTATTCTCCTCCCAAAAAGGAGATTACTGATGTAATAAATATTTCTTCAAGTTCTTAATAAAAAGGGGCTTTTTGCTTCAACTTACAATGTTCTATCAATTCATCTCTTTGAAGAATTATCGTGTACACCTGGAGTAGCAAACGAACCAAGGTTGTCTTTGCCGATTCTTTGAAGGAGTTAAATAACTTGTAGATCACATTCCCTGTTAGTTGAACTTGAACAGTGCAAACTATTTGTCAAACGGTCTAGAGGCAGTAATTGTCCAACTGGTGGCGTTGCAAACCATCTCACATGGTGCTGTTTGGGTCAAAGAAATGTATGAATTTTAATTCATTTATTAATTTTACGGAAGCATGTTGGGCCTTATATGGTGGTAATGAGTTATATCCATTTTATCAAAGACTTAGTCTGAAATCTGATTATTTAGAATTATGAAAATTATTTAGAAGTATGCCCTGTTGAGTTTATAGGCTGGAAACCTGACATGATCCAATTAAAACCTCTGTATAGAGACTAGATCTATGTAGGTGTAATAATGCCACGAACAAAATAGGTGTCCAAAAATGTAAGTTCTCATAATCTATGAAATTTGGGTTTATTAAAGTTAGTTATGGTATGAAAGGATTAATATTGCTAATTCTTGAAAGTTATAGGACTATAATTGCTAACTATGGAAAGATAAAGAACCAAAATTGTTATTCAGCCATAAGGGTAAAATTGTCCAAGATCAAAACTGCAACTTTAATAGTTAAAGGACTAAAATTGCAACTAGTTTAAGGATACAAGACTAAAATTGCAATTTACTCTATATAGATTTGGCCTTCTGGAATGTTGTCGAGTTCTTGAAACAATAGGATCTCTTCTTATAGTAAAATCTCCAGCACGAGGTATAGGTTCATCTCCATGATGTGAGCCTGTACTTTCTGCTACGTTGGGATTTACTGGTGGTGGTGGAGGTGGTCTTCGGTGTTGGTCACGAGTAACCAAAGTTGATCCATCTCCCACGTTCATCTTTAAGTCTACAATTCATAATCCCGCGAAGGATTCTGCAAGGTCATGTAGATCTTTAAGATTAATCTTCTCCATATGCATCACTATCATTTTTTGTACAGCTTCGGTTGGCTTCCCATTTTGGTGTAAATAAAGTACTGTTCTGAAATCAATACATTTTTTCCTCCGGATGAACTTGGTCTGTCCTCCAAATTTTTGACTCGTTTTTGAATATCATGAAGGATTTCAAGAGTTTCCTTCTGATATTTGTTCGCCTTATTTTTAGCTTCACCGCATGTGTACGGTGTAGTTTGTAGAATATGGTAAGCAAGGTCGTATCCACGGAGACTAATAAATTAATGTGCTAAGTATCGAACTAAGATAGCCTTATTTTTATTTAGACGATCAAACTTGGATGATTGTTGTGAGATTAAGACAAACTAGACTATAAAAACACAAGATAAAGATGATGAAAATGGAAGTATCAAGAGAATAAAATGAATTCCCGGGATAAGGTTTCGATTAATATCTCTCTTGCTGTCTGATTTAATTAAACCGAAGTTATTATCAATATTCCAATAAGACGATCACAATGGTATATTATCCTCCCTCTCGAGATGTATATAAGATGTAGATTGAAATATCTATGCTAGCATCTCTACTCAACAATAGATATACAACTCTCAAATGCACAAATTAAAGATCAAAATATCCTCACAAATATTCACAAACCTCTCGATTATGCAAATATTCATGTCAAGTACTCAAGATCTAATATTGAAACTCATCTCTTGAATTATGAATCAATATATCAAACATGTTAAATCATTGGCCAAGTGATAAAACAAGAATAAGAACAAAGTACTCAAATAGGCTTCAAGACAATAACTTCAATTAAGATTAAAACATTCAACAAGAGTTCAATTAATCTACTTCCAAAACCCGGAAATCAAAAGAAATTTAGCTACTCATTACAAATAAACAACTCATAGACAAATTGTTCACATTCATGACAAGCTAAAATGAAAGATTAAAGCACAAAGAATGAGAAAACTTAGAGAAATGGATAATCTCTCGATTAATCTTCAATCCTCAAGCTCCGATTCGACCTGATTCTTCCCTTGATTCTTCCTTGATGAAATTGATGTGTTTCTTGTAATCTTGGGTGTATTCCTAGCCTTTCCTCCCCTCGTGTGCGCCCCCAAAAGTGGTATTTATACCCCTTAGAAGCCTACTTCAATGTGATGTCAGATTTTAGAGTTTTCTGCAAGGACGCACGAGTCGTGCTCCCACGCATGGGCTACCCGTGCTCAAATCCGTAGACATTCCCCTGATTTTTACCAACCACGCACGGGTCACCCGTGCTCGAAGCTGTAGGCATGCTCAAAACCTTCAGGTGCCTTCAGGTGCGCACGGGTCGTGCATCCACGCACGGGTTACCCGTACGCCACCCAAACGTCTGAATTTGCTTCTGGGGTCTTCATAAGAATTGTAGCCCTCTCTCTTAGCTTTCCATAGCCACTTGAATCAGCTTAATATCAATTTTGTAAAGAGAGTTATGGCCAAAATATTAAATCCTGCCAGTACTAGAAATTCCAGACGCGTTTGGATGTTCCTTGAGATAACTCCCCTCGTTGTTTGATCATCCCCACTTCTTTTGACACATGACTCATTACTATGACTCTAGAATCAGTATAGTTGGCTTCCAATTGAGTCTAATTGCTTGATTCTTGATGATTCTAGGTCGCAATGCTCATATTTGTCACAAAATCACTCCAAATATCGTTGAATTCCTACAAAACGAGCAAAACGTAATACCTTTTCCATGAAGAGCGAATATATACCATTTCATATGAGTTATTGCATGTTTATAAACAATTATAGCCATAAATATGCCCTAAAATACATGCAAAACTCACACCTATCAAAACCCCCAAACTTAAACTGTTGACCGTCTCGGTCAACGCTTTTAAAAATCAAGACAAAATATAACTGGGAGTAATGAAAAATAGAACGCACAACAACTCCATAAAATTCGTATTGCTCATCATAGGTATCAAGTAACGAGTCAATCAAGCCCCAAACATTTAACATAGAGCACACATGAAAGAAATCATGGTAAATGCTATGGATTACGTCTCACAAAGATCAAGTGTATACTCTCGTCTCGAATGAATATAGGACGTGTTTACGCTCAAATCAATTCAATGTTGTAGAATTACCATATGCTTGCAAATCGTCTCATATCTTCGCCACTTGAATGTATGCAATTTGTCAATAAAAATGACTTTTCTTTTGGTTGTAATGAAGGCTCTTTGGTTAGGGTAGGAAAATATGGATAGAGTGACTTAAACTTAAGCGTATAGACCAGTGAGCATATAAATCATCTACATTAAAGCTTAATGTGTTATTCAAATCATCTCTCATTTTCATCAACTCTTCTTATCTCCATCCCCTTTCTTTTGTAAAACACCATCACCTCACATTACAATTCTTCGCCTCCAAGTCTATTCAAAGGAAACTCATCTCATAAAGCTGATTTTTATTTTCCGACTATTTTATGAGTTTTCAACATTTCATTTCTCCTCATTTTCTTCCTCTTTTGTTTCCATCAACCAATATTTGCACAATTATCTAACTTTTCAATTCCAACCTCATTCAATCCCTTTACTCAATGTTATACGCTCAAGTATAGGGTAATATAGATATATCAAGTTAAGGCTTGAATTGTTGCTATCAAGAAATTAGGCAAACGGCTCAAATTGGCAAACTAGGATTTTCAATATCATCATTTAGGTAAGCAAAAGGCTTGAAGGGCTAACAAAAATGGCGTTTGATCATTTTCACAATTCACATACAACATGTGACCTTGACAGAGATACCAGAGCAAGTTCTAGAATTCTAACAACATGAATGATACACTCAAATCAACAACAAGACTGCATATAATGAAAGCAGTACAGGCTCAAAAGCTCACAGGCTTGTAAATACGTAATTCAAATCATCAAACCATGTTTTCAATATCCATATGCTCAAAGTTACCTATTCATGGCTCAATCAATTCATACTCAACACCCAATCAAAACAATGCAAATGTTTCAAAAATATAGCACGAGTCTCATCACGATCAACTCACTCTCTAAAATCTATGAAAGCAATAAATGTGCTAAAACAAGAATCACATCGTCTTTGTAACACCCCGTAATTTTCTATTAGGGTTAGTTAATTATAAAGTCTAGGATTTTAAATATTTACCCAATATAGAGAATTTTCGTTTTATCTTTTTTTTTTACTTTGCCCATGGCTTATTTTAATTAAAGGTCCATTTTATTAAGCCCATAAGTGTATTTTTGGATTTTAAAATTCTCAAGATACTTTTATCGATTAGTCTTCTTTTGTTGAGATATTCATTATCGACATACGTGTATATCCATCGACTTCATAAGATTTAACCTAATATATGGCTATTGAAACTCTCAAGTCCATATCTAAATAAGTATTTACAAATATAAAACTCTCAATTACACGTTCGGTTTCCCGTGAAATCTCTCAATTCGGTTTCTCTACTTTCTCTACAAAAACCATGTTCTCACGATCTTATTCTAACGTCAAAATAAACCTCCAGTAACTCCCTCTATAGTTGCTGTAAATCGAAATACCAGTCTCAATTATTCAACATCAAAAACCAACTCCCAACCAAACACAAACCACTGCCAAATTCAGTCCAAACACCCTACACATCACCACTATAGTAAGGGTTCACGCCGTAAATATAATTTCATCATGTATCGTCGATTCGCCGGCGAACTCCGAAAACAAAATAGTAAGCCCGTCCCCAAATAACCAAATTTCAGCCCAAACCAAAAAAAAAGGAAGGGAAAAAGAAAAGATGAATGGGAGAATGGGGCATGATTTGGGGCTAATGTTTTAATTGAGGAAGTTAATTCTTTAATTGGAGAATTTGACTTTCATGAACCAGAGTTGACTTTCATTAACCAAATTTTTGACCACCCATTGTCTCGCTTATCAAGCCCGATAGAATGGGGCATGATTTGGGGCTAATGTTTTAATTCAGATACTGTTCGCCTTATTTTTAGCTTCACCGCAAGTGTACGGTGTAGTTTATAGAATAGGGTAAGCAAGGTCGTATCCACGGAGACTAATAAATTAATGCGCTAAGTATTGAACTAAGATAGCCTTATTTTTATTTAGACGATCAAAATTGAATGATTGTTGTGGAAGAAAAGACAAGAATAACCACAAAAACACAAGATGAAAATAATAGTGGAATTATCAAGGGAAATGAAATGGATTCCCGGGTTATGGTTTCAATTAATATTCCTCTTGTTTTACGATTTAATCAAAGCCAAAGTTATTATCAATACACCTATAAGACGATCACAACGGTATTTTATCCTCCATCTCGAGATGTATATAAAGTGTAGATTGAAATATCTATGCTAGTATCTCTACTCAACATAAGATTCACAACTCCCAAATGCACAAAAGATCAAATATCCTCACAAATATTCACAAACCTCTCGATTATGCAAATATTCATGTCAAGTACTCAAGATCTAATATTGAAACTCATCTCTCGAATTATGAATCAATCTATCAAACATGTTAAATCATTGGCCAAGTGATAAAACAAGAATAAGAACAAAGTACTCAAATAGGCTTCAAGACAATAACTTCAATAAAGATTAAAACAATCAACAAGAGTTCAATTAATCTACTTCCAAAACCCGGAAATCACAAGAAATTTAGCTACCCATTATAAATAAACAACTCATAGACAAATTGTTCATCTTCATAAGAAGCTAAAATGAAATATTAAAGCACAAAGAATGAGAAAACTTAGGGAAATGGATAATCTCTCGATTAATCTTCAATCCTCAAGCTCCGATTCGACCCGATTCTTCCCTTGATTCTTCCTTGATGAAATTGATGTGTTTCTTGTGTTCTTGGGTGTATTCTCAGCCTTTCCTCCATACCCTAGATCAAGCCTCCCATGTATCTATTTATAGCCCCTTAAAAGTTCAAGAAATAGGTGGAAGAACTTAGGAATTTCCGTCCGTAGCTGCGGCCAGGGACGGGACTTGAGGCCGCAGCCCACGTGAATTTTGGAGTGAATTTGCTTTGTCTTGGGCCTGCAGCAGCCCGCCCGAGTTTTTCACCCACCAAATGTTGGAATTTGCTTTTGAGCCCTTCTTCAAAGTTGTAGCCCTATCTCTTAGCTTTCCATAGCCACTTGAATCATATCAATATCAATTTTGTAGAGAGAGTTATGGCCAAAATACAAAACGCTGCCAGTGATGGAAATTTCAGACGCGTTTGGACGCTTCTTCAAATCAATCTCTCGTTGTTTGCTCGTTTGTACTTGTTTTGATACACGATTCATTACTATGACTATAAACTCAATATAATTGGCTCTCAACATGGCTTGGCTACTCAAATGACTCAAAATAATAAAAACAACACAAAACTCAAGTCTAGGAAGCCCAAATCAATGGTATAAAACCAAGTGAACAAATACCCCAAACTTAAATCTGTTGGCCGTCCGGTCAACGCTTTTAAAAACAAGATAAAACATGACTAGGAGTAATGAAAAGTAAAACGCACAACAACTCCATAAAGTTCGTATTGTTCATCATAGGTGTCAAACAACGAATCAACCAAGCCTCAAACATCTAACATAGAGCATACATCAAAGAAACCATGGTAAATGCTAAGAATCACGTCTCTCAAAGATCAAGTGTATACTCTCATCTCGAATGAATATAGGACGTGTTTACGCTCAAATCAATTCAATGTCGCAAAATTACCATAGGCTTGCAATTCGTCTCATATCTCCGCCACTAGAATGTATGCAATTTGTGAATCAAAAAGGACTTTTTTCTTTGGTTGTAATGAAGGTTCTTTGGTTAGGGTAGGAAAATATGGATAGAATGACTCAAACTCGAGCGTATAGACCGGTGAGCACATAAATCATCTACATTAAAGCTCAATATGCTACTCAAATCATCTCTCATTTACATCAACTCCTCTTATCTCCATCTCCTTTCTTTCTTTGAGAATCACCTCAAATTACAATCCTTATCCCCCAAGTTCATTTAAATGAAACTCATTTACAAAGTCAATTTTTTTTTTCCGACATTTATACGAGTTTTCAACACTTCATTTCTCCTCTTTTTCTTCCCATCAACCAACTCTAACACCATCTTCTAAAATTTTGATTTTACCCATTCACCCTTATTCAATCCCTTTACTCAATGCTATACGCTCAAGTTTTGGGTAAAAGATTTATCAAGTTAAGGCTTGAATTGTGGCTATAAAAAATTAGGCAATAGGCTCAAGTTGGCTAACTAGGGATTTCAATATTATCATTAGGTAAGCAAAAGGCTTGAAGGGCTAACAAAAATGGCCTTTGATCATTTTCACATTTCGCATACAACATGTGACCTTGACAGAGATACCAGAGCAAGTTATAGAATTCTAACAACATGAATGATACACTCAAATCACAAACAAGACTGCATATGATGAAAGCAGTAAAGGCTCAAAATCTCACAAGCTTGTAAATATGTAATTCAAAGCATCATACCACGTTCTCAATATCCATATGCTTAAAGTCATCTATTCATGGCTCAATCAACTCATACTCGACACCCAATCCAAACAATACAAAATTTTCAAAAATAAAGCACGAGAATCTCAATATCGGTCAACTCACTCTCTAAACTCTATGAAAGCAATAAACGTCTAAAGATGTAAACGTCTTCTAATGCAATGCAACCTAAAATGCTCTACATGCAACTATATGAAAACACACAAAAATGCAATTTTTTTTTAATCCACACATTTCATATCAAAATAACTATCTCCCCCTCCCAAACTTAAATGAAATTATATCGCACGTAAGAGAAGATAAAATTTCAATATAAAACTGTTTGAATTTACCTGATTCATTGTGCGGGTGGTGGCCCTCCTTGGCATCTCCTCATATCGCTAGGACTTCTTCCTTCAACCATCACTTCAAATTTTGTACCTTAATATTATCTCGGTTGAAGGACACACGGTCGTGCGCCTTGCGCACGGGCTGCCCGTGCTTCATGCCGGCCACATTATTCCTCCTCCCGGCATGCACATGCGCCTAGCACACAAAGTCACCCGTGCGTGATGCCGTACAACAACAACACTCAGTTTTTTTTTTTTTTTTTTTTTACAAAAAGAAAACAAACAAAAACAAAAATCACACCACAAACCGTTGGGTTGCCTCCCAACAAGCGCTATATTTAACGTCTTTAGCTTGGACGCTTGTTTATTTCAGTTCGTACCACCTTTGAATGCATATATTAGCTTTTTTGGATTGTGGTCAAGAACCGTTTTGCTCTGTTTGCATCTAGTAATACATACTTGGGATCTCCAAGCAAGTACAGAGTCCTGGTGTTGGAACATTTTGATCCGGGTTATGCTCATGTTGTCCGTGCGTGTACGCATATTCCGTGCTTGTCTCATTATGGAATAGTTTTCTTATATCTTGCACGCAATGCACGGGCGTACACACATGGTTCGTGTGTTCCTTGTCCCGTTTTGCTCCTTTTCGGTACCACACACGGGCCGAAAGTGCATAAACACACAATGTATTTGGTTCGAACTTTCTTGCTTTTCCAGGATCTTCATCTTCTCGTATTCTACCACTCATTTGATGAATGGCACTAGATTGTTCCTTCAAGTTGGCTTGATGGTGCTTAAAATTGGCTCTTTTGATGTTGCCCACCAACAATTGTAACTAATTGGCCCATTTGAGTCTCGAGATTTTTCAATTGTGAATCCATAGTATTGGCCAATTGTGTCAATTGCAACTTCATCTTGTCCATCTTTGCTTCGTTTTTGGTAAGGCTATTTCCCATTTCCCTCATGAATAAATTTATTTGACTCATAAATGAAGTCGTTTGATTCATGAATGAAATGAGGGCGTCTTCCAAAGATGGTTTCGCCTCTTCCATCCGAACGGGTGCACCTATACCAATTCAAAGAAATAAATCAAGCATTGTAGAAGTAGAATTTACAAAAGAAAAATGAAAAAAATAAAAAATGTCTAAATTAAGAATAATTCTATCTATCGCAATATTAGCACCAAAAATTGTATTAGTCCCCGGCAACGGCGCCAAAAACTTGTTCGCCTTATTTTTAATTTCACCGCAAGTGTACGGTGTAGTTTATAGAATAGGGTAAGCAAGGTCGTATCCACGGAGACTAATAAATTAATGCGCTAAGTATTGAACTAAGATAGCCTTATTTTTATTTAGACGATCATCAAATTGAATGATTGTTGTGGAAGAAAAGACAAGAATAACCACAAAAACACAAGATGAAAATAATAGTGGAATTATCAAGGAAATGAAATGGATTCCGGGTTATGGTTTCAATTAATATTCCTCTTGTTTTACGATTTAATCAAAGCCAAAGTTATTATCAATACACCTATAAGACGATCACAACGGTATTTTATCCTCCATCTCGAGATGTATATAAAGTGTAGATTGAAATATCTATGCTAGTATCTCTACTCAACATAAGATTCACAACTCCCAAATGCACAAAAGATCAAATATCCTCACAAATATTCACAAACCTCTCGATTATGCAAATATTCATGTCAAGTACTCAAGATCTAATATTGAAACTCATCTCTCGAATTATGAATCAATCTATCAAACATGTTAAATCATTGGCCAAATGATAAAACAAGAATAAGAACAAAGTACTCAAATAGGCTTCAAGACAATAACTTCAATAAAGATTAAAACAATCAACAAGAGTTCAATTAATCTACTTCCAAAACCCGGAAATCACAAGAAATTTAGCTACCCATTATAAATAAACAACTCATAGACAAATTGTTCATCTTCATAAGAAGCTAAAATGAAAGATTAAAGCACAAAGAATGAGAAAACTTAGGGAAATGGATAATCTCTCGATTAATCTTCAATCCTCAAGCTCCGATTCGACCCGATTCTTCCCTTGATTCTTCCTTGATGAAATTGATGTGTTTCTTGTGTTCTTGGGTGTATTCCCAGCCTTTCCTCCATACCCTAGATCAAGCCTCCCATGTATCTATTTATAGCCCCTCAAAAGTTCAAGAAATAGGTGGAAGAACTTAGGAATTTCCGTCCGGGCGCTGCGGCCGGGACGGTATTTCCGCAGCGCCCACGTGAATTTTGGAGTGAATTTGCTGTCTTGGGCGCTGCAGCTCGCCGTGGACGCGCTGCAGCGCCCGCCCGAGTTTTTCACCCACCAAATGTTGGAATTTGCTTTTGAGACCTTCTTCAAAGTTGTAGCCCTATCTCTTAGCTTTCCATAGCCACTTGAATCATATCAATATCAATTTTGTAGAGAGAGTTATGGCCAAAATACAAAACGCTGCCAGTGATGGAAATTTCAGACGCGTTTGGACGCTTCTTCAAATCAATCTCTCGTTGTTTGCTCGTTTGTACTTGTTTTGATACACGATTCATTACTATGACTATAAACTCAATATAATTGGCTCTCAACATGGCTTGGCTACTCAAATGACTCAAAATAATAAAAAACAACACAAAACTCAAGTCTAGGAAGCCCAAATCAATGGTATAAAACCAAGTGAACAGATACGTGTATATCCATCAGACTTCATAAGATTTAACCTAATATATGGCTATTGAAACTCTCAAGTCCATATCTAAATAAGTATTTACAAATATAAAAACTCTCAATTACACGTTCAGTTTCCCCGTGAAATCTCTCAATTCGGTTTCTCTCTTTCTACAAAAACCATGTTCTCACGATCTTATTCTAACGTCAAAATAAACCTCCGAGAACTCCCTCTATAGTTGTTTGTAAATCGAAATACCAGTCTCAATTATTCAACATCAAAAACCAACTCCCAACCAAACACAAACCACTGCCAAATTCAGTCCAAACACCCTACACATCACCACTATAGTAAGGGTTCACGCCGTAAATATAATTTCATCATGTATCGCCGATTCGCCGGCGAACTCTGAAAACAAAATAGTAAGCCCGTCCCCAAATAACCAAATTTCAGCCCAAACCAAAAAAAAAGGAAGGGAAAAAAAAAAGAAACCAGAACCCCGGCCGAGTTCCACATGCCACAGCGTCACCCGCCGCTGCCGCCATGAGTGGAGGTGTGTGACAGTGTATGTGGGGCAGAAACAGAGAGGGGAAGGAGATGGGAAGTAAGAGAACGAGAGGGAGAAAGATGGGGAATAAGAAGGAAATTTGGGGAAATTGCAATTTGGTTCTATTTGAGAGGGAAGAAGGAATTGGCGTGAAGAAGAAAGGTGAAGAGAGATAAGAGTTGCAGAGAGATGAATGGGAGAATGGGGCATGATTTGGGGCTAATGTTTTAATTGAGGAAGTTAATTCTTTAATTGGAGAATTTGACTTTCATGAACCAGAGTTGACTTTCATTAACCAAATTTTTGACCACCCATTGTCTCGCTTATCAAGCCCGATTCATTACTCCTATTTCAATTCTAATCCTTCAAGCCAAATCGGGTATTTTATTAAATTTCAGTTTTCAAAATTCCTTTTATATTTAACTTATTTTACTATATTATTTATTTATTCTATATTTTATAATTTATCGTAGGAACCGTGCAAAACGAGGAATATGATTTACTACATTTTTTATATTCTCTGCACAAGATATCTGCATTTATTCGAGGTGGGGATATTCTATTCACTTATTGTTTGTCGCTATTAAATGCTTTGTATATGTGTAATTGTTTATGTGCAATGTGAAAGTAAATAATGTTAGCCTGGTCGTAAGAAGGTCCGGATCGTAGTATCCTCGGGGTGAACCCTTTGATGTTATAATTAGTCCGGAAATTTGAAAGAAGGTCCGGGATCAAAAGTATCCTCGGGGTGAACCCGCAGATGCTTAGTCGGGGGTCAGAAGGTCGAGGATCGGTATCCTCGGGGTGAACCCGCCGTACTATAAAGTAATCGCGGTCAAAGTAAAAGTTAAATTACATATTGAATGTTTACGATTATGCCTATTGATGTATTTAATTTTGACAAACGTATCCCCATTGAGCGAGTTGAAAGCTCACCCCACATTCATTAACATTTTTCAGGTTAAGGAGTCCAGGCGAGGATTGGAGGAGGTGGATGCGAAATCAATGTTTTTATTTATTTTACAAAATTTAGGAATATTTTATTTTGTTAACAAATTTTAGTTACCATTTATTTTTGAATGATCAAGTGGGTTCGAATTAAAAGTACTTTTGTTTATTTGGATGCAAGTTTTTAATCATATATTTATTTTTTAAAATTGTGTTCTTTTATTTAAGCTTATTGCACTACTTGTTAAAATTTTTGTACTGTTAGAGAATTTGGGTTGATACATCTACTAATGCAAATGCAATCTAAAATGTTCTACATGCAACTATATGAAAACACATAAAAAATGCAATTTTTGTTTTAATCCACACAATTCATATCAAAATATTACCTCTCCCCCAAACTTGAATGGAATTATATCGCACTAAAGGAAAGATAGAATTTCAATAGTGAAATGTGTGGATATACCTGATTCGTTGGGAAAATGGTGGTAGATCATGACGTATCATCCCGAAGAGCTTCTCATGCCTCCCGATTGTCCAATTCCATCATTGCTTGCACACACCCAAACCGTGATTGACACACGGGTCGTGCGTAAGCGCACATCCTGACCGTGAGTGGTTACGAAGCAAAATCAGGTCCTTTCCAATTTTTGTTTTACAAAAAAAAAAACAAACAAAAAACAAAAATCACACCACAAACCGTTGGGTTGACTCCCAACAAGCGCTAAAATTAACGTCTATAGCTCGACGCCTGTTAATTTCGATTCGTACCACCTTTGAATGCATATATTAGCTGCTTTGGGTCGTGATCGAGAACCATTTTTGCATTGTTTGCATCTAGTAATGCATAATTGGGATTTCCAAGCAAGTATTGGAGTCCTGATGTTGGAACACTTTGATTTGAATTATGCTCATGTTGTCCGTGCGCGTATGTACCACCAATGTTTGTTTCATTGTGGAATAGCTTTCTTATGATATCACGCACGTACTGTCCGGGCATCCACGCACGGTTCATGTGTTCCTTGTCCTGTTTCTGCTCCTTTTCGACACCACACAATGGCTGAAAGTGCATAGACACACAGTCCGTGTTTGGTTCCGAACTTTCTTGCTTTTCCAAGATCTTCGGCTCCTCGTATTCGGTACCACTCCTTTGAGAATGGCACTACATTGTTCCTTTTAGTTGGCTTTAGTAGTGGTTAAAAATTGGCTCTTTTGTTGTTGCCCACCAACAATTGTAGCTAATGGGCCCATTTGAGTCTCAAGATTTTTCATCGTACTGGCCAACTGTGTCAATTGTAGCTCCATCTTGTCCATCCTTGCGTCTTGTCTTGTGAAGCGGCTCCTAGTTTCACTCATGAATGAACTCGATTGATTTATGAACGAGGTGAGGCATCTTCCAAAGATGATTTTGCCTTTGCATTGGTAAACCCATTCGTTACATTGAAGTTTGATGGTGGTGGAATCACATTCTCCGTGTTAGCATATGAAAAATCTTCGTAATTCCCCCAATCTGGATAATAGCACATAGGAGTAGGATTATTCCAATAACTGTAAGAATTCGAGTTATTGAAGTAATTGATTTTCTCCATCCGAGCGAGTGTTCGTGTACTACCTGCACCAACTCAAAGAAACCAATCAAACATTGTAGAGATAGAATTTACAAAAGAAAAATAAAATAAAAAAAATGTCTAACTTAAAAATAAATCTATCTATCGCAATATTAGCACCAAAAATTGTATTAGTTTCCGGCAACGGCGCCAAAAACTTGTTCACCTTATTTTTAGCTTCACCGCAAGTGTACGGTGTAGTTTATAGAATATGGTAAGCAAGGTCGTATCCACGGAGACTAATAAATTAATGTGCTAAGTATCGAACTAAGATAACCTTATTTTTATTTAGAAGATCAAACTTGGATGATTGTTGTGAGATTAAGACAAACTAAACTATAAAAACACAAGATAAAGATAATGATGAAAATGGAAGTATCAAGAGAATAAAATGGATTCCCGGATTAAGGTTTCGATTAATATCTCTCTTGTTGTCCGATTTAATTAAAGCCGAAGTTATTATCAATATTCATATAAGACGATCACAATGGTATATTATCCTCCCTCTCGAGATGTATATGAAATTTAGATTGAAATATCTATGCTAGCATCTCTACTGCACAATAGATATACAACTCTCAAATGCACAAAAGATCAAATATCCTCACAAACATTCACAAACCTCTCGATTATGCAAATATTCATGTCAAGTACTCAAGATCTAATATTGAAACTCATCTTTAATTATGAATCAATATATCAAACATGTTAAATCATAGGCCAAGTGATAAAACAAGAATAAGAACAAAGTACTCAAATAGGCTTCAAGACAATAATTTCAATTAAGATTAAAACATTCAACAAGAGTTCAATTAATCTACTTCCAAAACCCGGAAATCACAAGAAATTTAGCTACTCATTACAAATAAACAACTCATAGACAAATTGTTCACAATCAAGACAAGCTAAAATGAAAGATTAAAGCACAAAGAATGAGAAAACTTTGGAGTTTTCTGCAAGGACGCACGGGTCGTGCTCCCACGCACGTGCTCAAATCCGTAGGCATTCCCCTGATTTTTACCAACCACGCACGGGTCATGCTCCCACGCACGGGTCGTTCTCCCACACACAGGTCACCCGTGCTCGAAGCCGTAGGCATGCTCAAAATCTTCAGGTGCCTTCAGGTGCGCACGGGTCGTGCGTCCATGCACGAGTTACCCGTGCGCCATCCAAACGTCCGAATGTGCTTCTGGGGTCTTCATAAGAATTGTAGCCCTCTCTCTTAGCTTTCCATAGCCACTTGAATCAGCTCAATATCAATTTTGTAAAGAGAGTTATGGTCAAAATATTAAACCTTGCCAGTGCTAGAAATTCCAGACGCGTTTGGACGTTCCTTGAGATAACTCCCCTCGTTGTTTGATCATCCACGCGTCTTTTGACACACGACTCATTACTATGACTCTAGACTCAGTATAGTTGGCTTCCAATTGAGTGTAATCACTTGATTCTTGATGATTCTAGGTCGCAATGCTCGTATTTGTCACAAAATCACTCCAAATATCGTTAAATTCCTACAAAATGAGCAAAGCGTAATACCTTTTCCATGAAGAGCGAATATATACCATTTCATATGAGTTATTGCATGCTTATAAACAATTATAGCCATACATATGCCCTAAAATACATGCAAAACTCACACCTATCAATATTTCACCATTGTCTACATCTGGTTTTTGGATCTAATGAACTTGTATTGATAGATGATTATGACGGTTGTCATAATTCTTCACCGTCTTCTAGACTTCTCTAAGATCTTTTGAGAACTTAGATGTGTTTGGAAGTATCACATTCCATTTTAGTATTCCAACAAAACTCATGATTTTGATGGGCTGCTTCCTGACGATTCATCAGATCGACATACAATATCTGGTTTACCGTAAGGAAACTCATATAATATGCTGCTTATTTATCGCATTGTCTCAAGGTTTTCCTATCGGCTCCTGCGAGATCTTTTTCAACATATTGATTGTTCCAATATGTTATCTTGTCCTGGTGTTCTTGTGCATACATCGTCAAAATTTAATGATATCTCATGTAAAGTATACGTCTTGGACATTCGTCCAGGTCCATTTTCTTGGAGAAAATTTTTCTCACTAATTGTTAATTACATAAATATAACTTAAAATTCTTAATAAACATAGACTTTGATACCATTTTGAGCAAACACTTAATTAGTCAAATAAGCCATTAGTATGAATAGGGTATAATTGGTATTTTGAAAATATGAAATAACTCCTCGGAACCAATTTTGCAACAACCCAGAACTTATAGGACTGAGATTGCTTCGGTGTAAAACTTATATGACCAATTTTGCAAAAAAATTTAAATTTATAGACCGAAATTGCAAACTATCAATAGTTACAGGACCAATTTTGTCTTTTGCCCTATATTTAATTCTAGAGCAATAACTACCATGACGGGGACAAGTGCCACCATTATTTTTTTTAATTGTTTATTTTTTGGAGTGAGATTTCTTATTACACAATCCCATTCCATTTTATTGGGTGTATAAATTACTGACACATGTATATGATGATATCATAATTAATTGTAAATATACATTTATCCTGTATAGTGGAATATGATTGTGGAACAGGAGATCTGGTCATTTATCTTGTTTTTTTATAACTTGTTTATATTTATAATTAGAGCTAGTCTCTGTCCAGGCGATGCAGCGGATCTAATCCGTCGAGGCGAGCCCCAACAATAAATCGATCCAACCCAACCCCCAAAAAAACACACACACAAATTACATTTGACAACCCCTTCCGAGCCTAACCCAAACCCCCGCAGCGGCACAACAATCATACGCCGTAAATCCAGTCAAATGTCAATTGTCAATTGATACAACTGACTCGTCGGTCGTCGTACACAGAAACAACAAGTAGGGGAATAAGAATGAATTGGGGTTTTGGAAATTTTTTTTGCATGGTTTTCTTTTAGTATTTTTTTATACTTTATTCTCCATTTAAAGGCTTCTGCTTTGAAATATGTGAGTGCCATGGTCAAAAGGTGATAATTGATTCCAAACTTTAAAAGTCATATTTCAGTTGTTTAATTTTTATTGTTTTGATTCTTGGTAAGCTATCTTTTTATTTTGCTTTGAGTTTGGTATAAACTCATCCAACCATTATTTTTCAAAATTACATTCATTCATGTTATCCATGTATTTGTTGATTTTTCAGAATCAATTTTGACAATGAATCAATTTTGACGCATTTCAGGAGAACTAATACTTTTTATGAAGACGACTAATACTTTTCAAGATAACGACTAATACATTTCAAGAGTATATTAATGAGAAATACTAAAACTCTTCAGGGAACTACTAATACATTTCAGAAGAACTGCTAATACTTTTTAGAAGGACGACTAATACTTTTCAGAAGTATTGTTAATACATTTCAGGAGAAAAATTTAATTATATTCAGGGGAACTATTAATACATTTCAGAAGAACTGCTAATACTTTTTAGAATGATGACTAATACTTTTCAGAAGGACTACTAATACATTTCGGGAGAAAAATTTAATTTATTTCAAGGAACTACTAATACTTTTCGAGGAACTACTAATACTTTTTTGAGGGATTGCTAATACATTTCGGAGGTATATTTAAGAGAAATACTAAAAAACTCTTCAGCAAACTACTAATACATTTCAGAAGAACTGCTAATACTTTTTAGAAGGACGACTAATACATTTCAGAAGGATTGTTAATACATTTCGGGAGAAAAATTTAATTATATTCAGGGGAACTATTAATACATTTCAGAAGAACTGCTAATACTTTTTAGAAGGATGACTAATACTTTTCAGAAGGACTACTAATACATTTTGAGAGAAAAATTTAATTTATTTCAAGGAACTACTAATACTTTTTCGAGGAACTACTAATACTTTTTTGAGGGATTGCTAATACATTTTGGGAGTATATTTAGGAGAAATACTAAAAAACTCTTCAAGGAAACTACTAATACATTTCAGAAGAACTGCTAATACTTTTTAAAAGGACGACTAATACATTTCAGAAGGACTGCTAATACTGGTGCTCCCTGAAAACTACTACAATACCACTGCTAATATTACGAAAATGCCACCGGATCCGCGGGTCAGATCCATCTAACAGGTCAGACCCGTTAGACGGTCTGACAGGAGTTTTTGTGTTATAATTATTATTTATTTCCGAAAATTATGTATTAATTAGGTTTAGATTAAAAAAAAAAGGTCACATGCCCCATTAATTATTTTTTATGTAATTTATAATTGTATTTATTGTGTCCCATAATAATAATAAAAAATTAGATCCATCCGTGTCTGATTCGTACAGAACTAAAACAATATCATTTTTTTTTTGTCCACTTAATTCAGGATGTGGATCATGGAGATATAAAAGTAACACTTCAATTTAATAATTTAAGACTTCAAGTACTTCTGAAATGTTCTTCGATACAAATATAATTAATAAGAGAGGGACAACTTCAACAGGCAACACCCATAACTGTAATACAAATCTGTCTCTATTGGAACTCTGAAATTAATAGACCTGTTGAATCTGTAGTAGACTCAACAGAAATCAGAATTCTCTTTATTAGATCTCTTATTCATTACTATTACAGTAGGTAATAGTTCCGTGCACTTCCCCCTCTTATTCCATCGGTCTTCTCTTAACACTGCATTCACAAAATAGAAAAACTGACTAATTAGTTGCTGTAAATTACTGAATAATAATATATATGCGCTCAACACCAAGAAAAAACACCACTGATATTTAAAACATGCATGAAGAGCAAACAATAAGGTTAATTACGAAAAAGGTAAAATTGCAAAATTAGTCCTATAATTATACAGCAGTAGCAAAAAGGTATTGTAAATATCACGTTTTGCATAAACGTACCGTAACTATATAAAACACTCGATTTCGGTCCTGGAAAATGCATGGTTTACTCAATAGTCCTCTAATTATATGAAAATATCAATTTTAGTTCTAATTTCACCAGAAACTGGTTACTACATGTGTCACTCACATGATTGAAATATGGTTAAATTAGTATCAAAATTGATACTTTCATATAATTACAAGACTATTTTGCAAATTATGCATTTTCAAGACCAAAATCGAGCATTTTCTATAGTTACGGGATTTTACTGCAAAACGTAATTTTTACAAGATGTTTTTGCAGCAGCCATATACTTACACGACTAATTTTACAATTTTGCCTTACGAAAAATACGCTTTGAGTTTCGGTCTAATTATAAAAAACTCAGCTGTCTTTCAAAATTACAAGTACCCGTTAACATTTGTTTCTATTTTATAAGTTACCTTGTTTTTGCGGGTGTCGTCGTCACTCTCGCTGTCACTGCTGCTTCCACTGTCAGTGCAGTCACCGCCATGCTTGCGGCTCTTCTTCTTGATAAGACCAAACTTCTTCTTCTTCTCGGTCGTCTTCTTGACGCCAGCATGATGATGATTAGTGGCGGTGGAGCAGTTGTTGGTGTGTTTGTGTTCATGGTGGTCGTTATGGCCGTAAACTTTGTGTGTCATCTCTTTCACTTTGTCAGTGAAAGAGTGCTCATTGTTGTTGTGTTTGTTATGGTTATGGCATGTCTCTGTTTTTTTCTCACAGGGCTTGTGGCACTGAATTGAAGCCATCTGATCAAATTGAGTTTAATTAAGGGTTTTGAAGGATGAGATGTTTATGATATGAGATTTGTGTTTTGGCTGAGATGGCAAATTCTTGATTTATATAGAGATTGGAAAATGGTGTTGTAAGATTCTCTGGTCACCTTTGTGTTAAATCATACTTTGCATCTCCTTTTTCTTATCTCAGTGCCAGTCCAAAGGCAAATGTTCGATCCATTCTTTGGCATATATAGCAATTATTTTGTATTTTGTTCCAATTCGTTTTTTGTACTAGATATTGAAAATGGTCTTATCGTTTTAGTGATTCTCTATTTTTAGGGTCATATCCTCTACTTTATCAGGAAATGTTTATATTCGAAGAGGTTTTTGAAAAATAGAAAGAAAAGAAAACCTTGAGATTTGATTGTCCTAAATTTAAGGGGTAGTTGTAATATTTTGATAAACGTAAGGGGAGTTTTTGAAATATTTTTTAGCGTATAAAGGGAGAAATGTAAGACGGATCAAACTTAAAGATTTCTTTTTTAAAATTTCAAAAATCTCTGTTTTTTTCTTTTATAATTTGCCCGAACTTCAGGAGTGTTTTTGTAATTATCCTTAACTATTATTCTATTCCAATTCGTTTTCTGCAATAGACAATGAAAATTGTCTTATCGTTTTAGAGATCTCTTTTTTTAAGGTCATATTCTCAACTTTATCAGGATAATGTTATATTCTTAAGAAGTTAAAAATTACTGATTAAAGGAGTATTTGCAAACACTTCTGCTGTATTTTAAGTCATTTATTGTAGTGTTTTCAAGAAAAAAGTCATTTATTGTAGTATAAACAAAATTTATTCAGAATTATGAGTTGCTATTGTCTGCCAATGGAATTTAAAAACTGAAAAATGAAAGTTGTAGTATTTGGAAAAAAAACAATTTTAAAATTAGCTTTTATAGAACAACAAAACTACCCATACATGAATGCCATGAGTATTTACGAAAAAGAAGAATTTTGGGTTATGATGAAAGTTTAGAGTAAGAATCTCAAAAATAAAACTTTTTTCTTATTTAAAAAAAAATGCCAAAAGTACTTTTCAAAATCAGGACTCCACTTCCAGTTTTTAGATTTTGATTAAATGATACAAAAGCAAAAAAAAAATAAAAATTTTGGCATTCTTTTCAGCTGATTTTTTAGTATTTACAAACACTTTCTAAAAACCAAAGGTCAAGTACTAGCCCTTTATGAAAATTAGGGTGGTCATAAATTTAAGAAAAACACCCAAATCACCCGAAAGGCATTACACCGTCCTGTCGATCATTATTTTTTATTAAAATCTTGATTTAAAAATTGAATGGAAACCATGCACACAACCTTGTTGGTGAGGTTTCGGTTTGAAAGCCAGAAACCACACCATCCTTGTACAATTGAAGGTATAAAATAAAATATTTTTACTCTTTCTCTAGTTGAATTATTAGGCAAAAAATAAATTAAAGCTACCTTTATGAATAATGAATTTGAATATGCACTTAATATTCCAAAAATAATGCATTTTGCATTCTTTCTTTAATGTTGCAAAAATATATTATGTTTTGCATTCAAAATAAAATACTATTAAAATGCATTATGTTTTGAATGTAATTGAATTAAAGAGAATATTGCAAGATGCATTCAATTTGCAAAACTCGTCTTCTTTCAAAACAAAAGTCATTTTTCAAATTTTTAACTTTTTACAATTTTTTCGGTATTTTTGTTAATATCCAAAAGAGATTAATGATATTATTTTATAAAAAACGCCACCATCCCAAATCGCACATTTGATTTTACATAGTAAAAGCCCACTCACAAAAAATGTTAAGACAATCTGGTTGAAATTTGTTAAAAAATAAGCCCATAATCGCACCATGACCCGACGGTCCAACCCTAACGAAAATCTACAACAAATTATTCAGTGATATATATCAAATATGGTCTTTTGACCCGGTTACTTATCAAAAATTGCCTTTGACTTCAACATTTTGTAAACTTCCACGTATACCCCTTGATTCCCCTTTGGAAAATGAATGTGTTTTTATTTCATTCCGAACTCAACAATTCTCCCCCAATTCCCCAATTCAAAAACTCTCTATGTGGTATGTTTTCTCTTCTCTTCTCCAATTTCTTTTTCTGTCTGAATTGTAAGTGTGTCTGTGTGTATTTGGGCCCCTTTTTAAATGTAAAATTAAAGATAACGTAAAATAAAAAAAATTTATGTAATATATAAAATAATTCTATTATAATTAAAATAATATGACATATCCCTCAAAATAAATGACATCCATGTTAAAAAAACTAAAAAATTATTTAAATATAACTTGCCCTACAATTTTGGCAGTAAAAATATTAATAAAGTATAACCAAGTTGTGCAATATATAAATTTTTGATATTTTTGTTTTTGTAATTTGATAAATTTTAATTTAGGGCCTTAGGAAAAATTAAATATGAAAGATTTCTTTTTTTTTTTTTTGATCGGTAATGTGAAAGTTTTCTTAATAACAATTGAAAGGTTACAAGGGGAATTGATTGTAGCTCAGTTGGTTTGAGCATTTGTAAATCAGACTATTGACCTGTGATCAAATTTCACCTGTCCCACCCCTTATGATTTTGTAATTGTACTAAAAAAAAATTGGAAAGGTTACAAGGCCTAAATAATGTGTCCTTCATTCTTAGTGAGAGAGGTTTTAATTTTTTTAAAATCACAAAATATTAAAAATAGAAAAAGGAAAATATATTGCATCCAATAGGATTTGAACATTAGTGGCTTAGCATTTCCCAATTTTAAGGTGGAAGGGGAATCACTAGGGTACACTTATTTTTTATCAATATTTTATTTATTTCCTATATAACGCTAAATACAAGGTATACAAAAAATATGGGCCTTTAATTTTTGTATTTTTTTCCGCGCCCGAGTCAATCGACTCCTCCGCCTTACATGAGGAGCGGCCCTGACCATGGGTAATTAATGGTAGTTTAACTACTGGGAGTAGGGGTGTGCACGGTACGGGACGATTCAGAGATTTGGAAATCTCCAGAATCGTCCCGAAGTTGGAGATTTTGAAAATAAATCTCCAGAACCGAACCATAGAAAAAAAATCTCCATCCCGAACCATACCGAACTTTCGGTACGGTTCGGGACGGAGATTCGGTTCTAATGGGACGGAACGGTACGATTCGGATGGAGATTCGGAGATTAGCCATAAATAAAACATACAAATTTGAAAAAAAAAATCAATATAAAAATCACCAAACGGATATCTTCTAGAGTTCTAGTCTCTTTTTAGCGTAGTCTCAAAATAAAAACTAAAACTATAATAGGTAACACTATCCAAAATTCTAAACTTAATAACCTCTATAATACAATAATAGTCTATTCTTTGGGTAATTGTCCTTCTATGACATAGAACAAATATAATTAACTAATAATTTTTATAACTTTAACATGAAATAAAAACTTGTATAAATTTATAATCTCAATGTCTCATACTTAGCAACTTAACATAATCAATAAAATTCTATTTATAATTTTATGTGATGTAGTAAAAAAATTAAAATATGATCTTTTTTTATATTGTTATAATATGGTACTATTACTTGTTTCTCTTTTAAGTGCAAATTACTAATCATTCAACTAATTTTAATTTCAAATTATTTACTTTATTATTAATATCAAACTTTTTTAAAATTTATAATAGTTGCAGTATTATGGGTTTTTCATAATATGCTTTATAATCAATTTATAATTTCAAATAGTTTGTAGTTAATTCAATATCAAAATAAAAACAACGTAGAAATAATATATATGTATTTATAGAAAAAATTTAAAATCGGTTCTAACTTCGGGTCCTTGGTTCGGAGTGGTTCGGTACGGTTCTCGGTACGAGTATTTGAAAAATCTCCAGAACCGTACCATAAATATTTTCGGTATGGTATGGTTCGGGGAAAGTAAAAAAGTCAACGGATATTTTTGGTTCAGACATCTTTCGGTCCAGATATCTGTTCGGTTTCGGTAATCTCCAAGTCCCGTGCACAGCCCTAACTGGGAGGGTAGTTCAGAATCATTTAAAAGTTAAAACTACAGGGAGGATAGTTCTAAACGACCATGGGTAGATCATATATGGTCGTTTAGAACTACTTGGATAGTAGTTCGTGGTCATTTAGGACTACCGAGAGGGTAGTTCATGGTTGTTCGAAACTACTAGGGCAGTAGTTCGAATGACCCGACCAAGTAGTTTAAACTATTGTGTCCGGTCGTTGAAGTAGTTCGAATAATAGGGGTATTTTAGGTATATACATAATAAAAATGCCATAAAAGTTCTTTTTGAATAAGTAAGGCATTAAATGTATTTGAGTTATTCATAAAGATTTCCCAATTATTCGTGTACGAGTGGTGGTTAAACATGCCCTCATGACTCACTCCATCAGTAAATTTTACAAGTATGGTTAATTGTTTTACGCCAGTTAATTAATTTTCTTTTAATATAGACCTAGTAATTTCTTTCGTTTCCAAGTAAATAAAATACAAATCTCGTGATTGATTTGCCTTAAGCCCTCATTAATTTTCTAAAGATCATAGGGATGGCAATGGGTAGGGTATCCACTCATTTAAGGCAATCGATGCCCGTACCCTATAATATTTATACTACTTGTACCCGTCCCAAACCCGATTAAGAAACTACATCTAATACCCGTACCCATCCCAAATCCATTTTCGGATACCCGTGTACTACTCGTACCCGCCTAAAACCCGTTTATTTTATATAAAAACTTATAATTATATGAATATTTATATAACTATTAAATGGACACCCTACCAAAAACTAATTATTATATAAGAAAATGCTAATTTGTTAAATTATTAATAAATATAACAATTAATCATTTTAATTTTGCAGGTCAATAAAGACTATTATCATTCATCAACTATATATAAAACATCACAATACATTCCTTAAGACTATAGAATCAACACTGGTAGTTTGGTACATCATTTAATTTATAAAACTACATTATCAGACAAGTAGTTTTATCAAAATTGGCAAAGATAAAATAGAGTTTGTTTGATACATGTTTTTATCTTAATTTTGATGATTTTATTTTATCACCAAAACAATGTTTTTAAAGGGTTGTCCAAATACTCCTAAATGATTTAAAATGATTTTAATATTTTCCGGAGTATTTTCTCAAAGTTTATTTTCGTCTAAATTGGACAACGCTTTTAATGATTTTACGTTATTGGGTTTTCACTCTCAAACGATGTTTCTAAATGTTGTCCTAATACTTCCGATCGGTTTAAAATGTTTTTACTATATTTTCGGAGTATTTCTTGAGTTTTATTTTCGACAAAAATTGGACAACATTTCTGCCTCGTGGTCGACCGGTCGCTCTATAGGGCAACCCATACCCTGAAGATGTTTTTAGAAACAGAAAATGAGACGGAAAGAAAAACGAGCAGTCGACCGGCCGCTCGGCGTCGACCGGTCGGCGATCGGCCGACGGCCGCCGATGGTCGACCGGTACACTGCAAGTTTCGTTTTTTGAAAGCGAACGTTTTATCCTTGCAAAATCCATGAGGGGACCGGTTGGGGTGATGGTCGACCGGTCGAGGTAGACGTCGGCCGGCCGCCTGTGTTATTTTGTCTTTGTGTACTTTTTCCAACGTCTATTTCTCGCGACCGTCGCCTATGTTTTGACAAATTTCGACCGTTTGACAAAAGACAAACTTTCCTTAAATTGTGGGATTGATTTCTAACACTATATTCTTGATTTTAATTGTATTTTTCTGTAGATTTTCAATCCCCAAGAGGAGCCTATGCTTGATCAATCATCTCCTATAAATAGAGGAAGTTTTGGAGCAACCAACACAACAATTGAGATACAACACAACAAGATACATTTCAAGCAAACACTTGGTCTTTCATTGTCATTATTCTTGTTGTAAAATTGCCTAGCTTATCACTTTCACATCTTTGAGGTCTAGGCTATTCTTGATTACACTTGCACTCTATTGTATTATCAATTATCGAGTTGTAATCTTGAATTTGTGGTCGTCATTCAAACACAAGATATCCTTGTGAGTGTTCTTGTGGTAAGAACACACTTGGGTGATCTAGGTGTTAGGTGTAAGAAGATTGTGGTAATCTTCTTGTTGAGGTGTTGAAGAATTTGGTATTCTTCAGGTTGAAGATTGTGGTAATCTTCACAAGTGCCGTTGGAGATTGTGGTAATCTTCAAGAAGAGATTGTGGTAATCTCAAAGGTGGTGTTGAAGAAGAGTGTGGTGCTCTTCAAGGTGTTGTAAGTTGAATTTGTATTAATTTTGGTAATTAATAAAATTCTTTTTTTTTCGAAATCCATCCCGGATATCTTGGGGTGGTAGAGGATTAGGCCCTAGGTGGGTTGAACCTCTTTAAATCGGCGTGTGTTGTTTACATTCCGCACCTTCATTATTTTGTTTGAGCATTCGATTGTTAAAAGAGGCGAAATTGAAAAGATGGAGATAATCTATTCACCCCCTCTAGATTATCGTAGCCGCTTGGATTTACAAGTGGTATCAAAGCCAAACTCTTTGGCAAGCTCGTTTCACATCGCGAGTGAAGAGAAACGATCGATCGGCTACTCTGAACGAAGCTCATCTATCCGACCTCCACCACCAAGCCACCACTATTTGATTCCAAGAATTTTAATTTTTGGAAAGAAAGAATGGAATGCTATCTACAAGGTTGCGGGTTCGACATTTGGAACACCGTCATTAATGGAGAATCCATTCCGACGAAAGATTCACCATACACCTCAAAAGGCTTCAAAAAGCTCAATGATGAAGAAAAGAAAATCATCTCCTTAAACGGTAAGGCTTTAAATATTTTGTATTGTTCATTTACTAATTTAGAATATGAACATATTGTAGGAATAAAGTCGGCACATGAAGTATGGCAAAAATTAGAAGCCATCTATGGAGTATTTGCAAATGAAAGGAGTCAAACAAAAGCATCTACTTCTCAAGATCATACAAACTCAAATCTAAGGAATAAGCCTCCTACAACTTCCAATTATAAAGAAGTTGAATATTGTTTTATGGGCATCAATGAAGAAAATGAGGTATGTCTTAAACCCTCTACTTCCTATGATATTGACATTCAAAATGATTATAGTGATTTACAAAATGATTATGATGAACTACAAGATGAATTCCAAAACTTACTTGTTAAATACAAAAATTTGAAAAAGGAATTCATTGTTTTGAAAAATGATAAGGATAGTTTATTTACTTCTTATGAATCACTATCATGTGCTCACACCACCACACTTGACAAGGTTAGAAACCTTGAAAAAGAAAATAGTACTCGTTGAGAATATTGATTGCATGAAAAAGGATTTATTAAAATCCAACTTGAGTACCAATAAAATGTCCAATATTGTTGATATTCATAATTGTGATAAAGGACTTGATCATAAGCCTAATGTTGTTAATCATATGAAAAAGGATCAAGTCAATATGCATATTGGTCATTATGCTCCTAAATTATTACTTGTTTTTATTGTGGCAAAAAGGGTCATACTGGCTAATACTTGTCGGGCTAGAAATAGCTCTAATTATTGTTGGAGACCTAAAAGTCTCAAGACTAATCCCAAAGGACCCCAAACACATGAGGGTACCACAAAACAATGTTATATTAGGTACCCTGAAAGCAAAAATCGGAGAAAATTCATGCCACCAAGAAAACATCAAATGAACGTTTCATTTGATCAAAAAGGAGAAACTATTTTCGACAAAGCCAATTTCAAGAAGAAGATATAATCAAAAATGGGAAGAACACAATCCTTGAAATGGCAAAGACATCATCAACAAGATGATTTTCAAAGAAGAAGACCATCAACAATGGGAAGGTAACCAACCTTGGAAATGGAATAATCAAGGAAGTCATCATCAACAAAGTGACTTCCAAATGGGAAGATATCATCATCAACAATGGGAAAGACACAACCCATGGAAACGGCGAAATTGGTAAACCGTATCTCCCCGTTTGTATATGCATTTTATTTTGTTATTATGCATGCTCTTATTTGTGTCTTAATTACAAAATGAGTTTTCAAATATTTATTTTTTTAATTAAGGTCTTCAATATATACTTGTGCTTTTAAAATTTTTTTTTTTAAGAAGACCTTATATGATTTTTTTAAACTCGTGCATTTTTTTGACTAAAGTGTGTTATCATCCTTTATGGATTTTTATGGCATGAGCTTACATGTGATATCTCTTAGCCTACACTTTTATCATTATAATTTGTGCTAGATATGTTTTAAGAATTGTGTATGATTTACATATTTTCACAAATGGCCACTTATGTCATTATTTGTCAAGAAAGGCATAAATTATCGAGGTACGTTTACTTGTGTTATTCTTACTCTTATAAACTCGATTTTATGCTTATGCACATATCTTTCAAGATATTTCATTTTGACCTCTTTAGTGCCTCTAATTGATCTTGCAAATATTTTCTCTTAAAAGGCACTACGTGTTTAGTCTCGATTTTATCATTTATATGTTTTTCCCAAAACCCATATTTGTTGGATATAGTCCAAACTTATATTTTTGCAAAGTTTTAAAAACTTTTGGGGTGGAAAATCGAATTTTGGAAAACTCTGGGAGAAAGAAAAATCACCTGGGACGGTCACAGCAGGGGCGACCGGTCGCCCTGCACCTCGACCGGTCGCGCCCTACCTCGACCGGTCGCCCGTGCCAATTTTTCAGTTATAACTTTCTGTCTTCGTTTCAAAACAACACACAAAAATCCCCAAACCCTTGCTGCGCGCTAACATCCCCTTTCTCCTACAATCTTCAATTCTTCATCATTTTTCACGTTTCTTGTTGCTAATCTTCTTATTTTCTCAAGAATCTTACATACATGGCACCTCCAAGAAATTCCACCGAACGAAATCCTCAAAAGAGGAGAAGGAGGCAAAGGGGTGAATCTTCTTCAAATCCCCAACAAGATGATATTCTACAAAGAGACCAACAAAATCGGCTCACAGAAGAGGAGATTGTCGAATTAAGAGCGGGGTTTCAAAATCGAGCATTCATTGGGACTCTAGTAAGTTATCACTCCTCTACGAGCCTCCTCTAGAGCTTATAGATTTCGATTTTTAAATAAACTTGCGGAGGAACATTATGAGAATATTGGTTTGAATGATAAGAAAATTGCGTGCACTCGTATGGTTCGTTTTCAAGCATTTCATGATGAATTTCCTGATATTAGAGCTTACTTTGAAATTCAAGGATGGGTTTCACTTTGGGATAATCCGTGTTTGCACTATGATGACGAGCTTATAAAACTTTTCTATGCAAATATGTGGATTGTTGATGCTACGATAGATAATCCTTTGGAACTTCACACTTTTGTTAATGGTAGGCATTTTTCATGGACATTGGCGATATTTGTGATCACTTTAACGTGCCAAATGATGGAGTAGTCAATGTGAATTGCACCCATTGGGATGATAACATTTTCGGTGTCTCACTAGATGATGTGAAAACCTTTTTTAGGAGTATATCCCGAAGTGACTTACTCGGCAATGCCGCCAAATTATCGGATTATATCTATCATTTGCTCCTATTGTGTTTGTGGAAAGGAAGTAAAACTTCCAAGTAATCTCGAACTCTTTCTCACCTATAAGATTGTTCGAGGAGAAAGAGTTAATTATGGGGCAATTTTTGTACATTGCTTGTTAGAATCTAGAAAGCTTACCAAGAAGAAATATACCTTGGGAAATTTGATTTGCCGACTCTTATACTTATCGGGATACCCGGAAAATGAAATGAATACCGAAATTCGTCACAATGATTTTGATAATGCCAACATTCTACAAATGGTAAGAATGCGGCGACATTTACCACGGGTTCCTACCAAAGCCGCTAGGGGCGTGCGACATCAACAACAACCTCGGGATGATTTCTTTAATGACAATGAGGTTGAAAATATTGGAAGAGGTGAGTTTGATGAACAAGGAGATGATGTGGGGATGAAGAGGAAAATGAAGAAGAAAATGTGGGAAATGAACAAGAAATTAGGGAAGAAAAAATGAGGAAGGAGATGAAGAGGAGTTGGATGTTGAAGATCTAAATATCAAAGAGAGAATGGCCAAAGTGGAAAGAGAAACATTTAGAGATGTGGCTTCTCTTAGAAAAGAGCTCCGGTCGTGAAAAAGGAAAATTCTAGTTTGAAGAAGTCTATCGGCAAGTTAAAGAAATTCATCAAGACTTTATTCCCCTTGCTTCTCCTCTCGATGACGAATGATGTTACCCCACCCCTTTACTTTCTAGCATTTTCATTAATGATGTTTTGTATTTTGATGAATTTTTGTAAAACTCATTTGTACTAATGATATTTGCTTGTTTTTCTTAAAAGGGTTAATATTGCAAGTTGATAATGACTTGTGGATGATCATGATTTTTGATGGAGTATTTGATGGTAAAAATACTCTAAAGCATTGTTTGATCATTGGTATGAAGTACTTGATGGTAAAAGTGCTTCTTTTATTGCTTTGTTATGCTTAGTTGAATATGTTGGGACTTTTGATACATGTATTGTTGAAAGCATGACTTATTACTTGATGGTTGCTCTAATTTTTGGCATTTGTAATGCCTTGATCATTCTTAGCTTATCTCAATTGGGTTGAACCCTTGAGAATCTACTTTGAGCTTCTTTATTGATGAACAATTTATTGCATATGGTGCATATGATTGAGCTTTGAAATGAGGTTGATTAATGATATGAAATTTTTTTTGGCTTGAACCATTTACAAAGGTTATATACAACCTCTTCTATTTTTCACACACACAAGGTGTTTGTTAAAATGTCGCAATGAAAATTTCAACTTCTACATGATTCTCTCGCTTCAAAAAGTCCCCAATACTCATTGAGATCATGTTTTGAGAAACAAAACGAGCGTATGAACTTTTCATGATACATTTCTCCCATTTTCCTTGGTTTTTAAGCTAAATTGCTCAATGGTTGATAAACCATTTCTTTGGTGCACTTTGATATACTTCTATGATGTTTCTATCATACTAACATTCTTTTGATGATTCCAAAGGGGAGAAACAGGAAATTGGCTCGTTAGCTCAAAGAAGCTAATTAAAGCTTGTCATAAAAGCTATAAGCTATGGCTCATAAAAGCCATAAGTTGTGATTTATTGTTAGTCCATTTGTTGCTTGATGGACCTATATTATTGTTTAATGTTGTTTTGTGACAGGGGAGCTTATAAGCTCCTAAGCAAATTGTAAAAGCTTAAGTTTTTAGCTTATGGATAATTGCTTTTACATTATTCTTGATGTGCTTGTGGATAGGGGAGCTTGAGCTTATTTTTGAAAATATTTACTCCTACTTGGTTGCTTTAATATTTTTGGAAATTTTGGTTGCTTCAAACGGTCAAATGTTTTTACCGGAAAATCATTTCTAAAATTGCTCTCTTAGTTTGGGATAAAATTGTTTTGGTTTGTAATCATCAAAAGGGGGAGATTGTTTGATACATGTTTTTATCTTAATTTTGATGATTTTATTTTATCACCAAAACAATGTTTTTAAAGGGTTGTCCAAATACTCCTAAATGATTTAAAATGATTTTAATATTTTCCTGAGTATTTTCTCAAAGTTTATTTTCGTCTAAATTGGACAACGCTTTTAATGATTTTACGTTATTGGGTTTTCACTCTCAAACGATGTTTCTAAATGTTGTCCTAATACTTCCGATCGGTTTAAAATGTTTTTACTATATTTTGGAGTATTTCTTGAGTTTTATTTTCGACAAAAATTGGACAACATTTACGTCTCGTGGTCGACCGTCCGCCTATAGGGCAACCCATACCGAAGATGTTTTTAGAAACAAAAATGAGACGGAAAGAAAAACGAGCAGGTCGACCGATGCATCCGCTGGGCGTCGATCGTCGATCGGCCGACCGGCCGCGTCCGATGGTCGACCTACACTGCAAGTTCGTTTTTGAAACGAACGTTTTATCCTTGCAAAATCCATGAGGGGGACCGGTTGGGGTGATGGTCGACCGGTCGAGGTAGACGTCGACCGGTCGCCCTGTGTTATTTTGCTGTGTACTTTTTCCAACGTCTATTTCTGTGCGACCGGTCGCCCTATGTTTTGACAGCAAATTTCTGACCGTTTGACAAAGACAAACTTTCCTTAAATTGTGGGATTGATTTCTAACACTATATTCTTGATTTTAATTGTATTTTTCTCAGAGATTTTCAATCCCCAAGAGAGCCTATGCTTGATCAATCATCTCCTATAAATAGAGGAAGTTTTGGAGCAACCAACACAACAATTGAGATACAACACAACAAGATACACTTCAAGCAAACACTTGGTCTTTCATTGTCATTATTCTTGTTGTAAAATTGCCTAGCTTATCACTTTCACATCTTTGAGGTCTAGGCTATTCTTGATTACACTTGCACTCTATTGTATTATCAATTATCGAGTTGTAATCTTGAATTTGTGGTCGTCATTCAAACACAAGATATCCTCGTGAGTGTTCTTGGTAAGAACACACTTGGGTGATCTAGGTGTTAGGTGTAAGAAGATTGTGGTAATCTTCTTGTTGAGGTGTTGAAGAATTTGGTATTCTTCAAGGTTGAAGATTGTGGTAATCTTCACAAGGTGCCGTTGGAGATTGTGGTAATCTTGAAGAAGAGATTGTGGTAATCTCAAAGGTGGTGTTGAAGAAGAGTGTGGTGCTCTTCAAGGTGTTGTAAGTTGAATTTGTATTAATTTTGGTAATTAATAAAATTCTTTTTCTTCAAATCCATCCCGGATATACTTTGGGGTGGTAGAGGATTAGGCCTAGGTGGGTTGAACCTCTTTAAATCGACGTGTGTTGTTTACATTCCGCACCTTCATTATTTTGTTTGAGCATTCGATTGTTAAAAGAGGGCGAAATTGAAAAGATGGAGATAATCTATTCACCCCCCCCTCTAGATTATCGTAGCCGCTTGGATTTACAGAGTTGATATGATCACAAATTCAAAATGAATGACAACTTTATATCTTTTTTGTACAAAATAAAAATTTATGTTGGGCTTATATGAAGAAACGTATAATGTTAGATGAAAAAGATAAATGAAAATTATTAAGGGGTAAAGGGGTTCCGGTAGTGGTGTGTATCTGAGGGGTAAAATCATACCCTACCCGTATATAAATGGGTATTAATTTCTCATCCCATACCCATCCAAAATTCAAAAATATTTACCCATACCGGTCCCATTAGGGTGTGGGCGGGTGGGTACCCGCGTCTACCCGTCCCGCTGTCATTCCTATTTTCAAACAATTAGGTGAATTTGATTAAGGGATATCATAAACTGTTAGGAATTTTAATTCCTTATAATTCCGATTTTTATAAAATTCTTTTTTAAAGTTTTGCCTTTCTAGACTTGTTTCCAAAATTAAAGATTAAATGACTATGGGAAGATTTATTATGTATTTATCATGTATTTATCTTTTTTCCTAATTTAATATAATCATATTTCTTCTATGTTTGTGTTTTTCTTGTTTCCATGTTCTTGTAGGATTCTTGGATATCAAGAAATCAACTCTTATATAAAAAGGATCAGCCACTGATCAATATTTCCACACCAAGAACCACGAATTTTGAGATAGCAATACACGAGAGAATCAATTGAGACATAAGCAACAAGACATCGAGTACAAACAAGTCACACAGTAAAAAGTATTGTTCGAAGTGTCTGCAACATCTAGAATAACACTTTGTCCAGTTTTGAGTCTTGTTGATTTGTTTTCGTCCATACACTTTTTCTTTGAGTTTCATAGAATATTTCTCATAGTATTTTGGATGAAGTATTTTGCTTAGATTAGATCTACTCAGTTGGAGTTCGTTTTTTCAGACTAGTTGATTTATTCACGATCGAGTTGTACTTCAAATAAATGCAACTAATGATTTCGTCATAATTGACACTTCTACAAGTTACTTATAACTTATAGATAAATTTTATTTTGTGTGTTTATTTTTTCGTTGCATGTTCCATAAAGTGTGATAAAAACTCATGTTAGACAGTCTAACGGGCCAAAAACTGTTAGACGGATCCAAAACCGACCCGGTGGCATTTTCGTAATATTAGCAGTGGTATTTTAGTAGTTTTCAGGGACCACCAATATTAAGAGTCCTTCTGAAAAATATTAGTCGTCCTTCTAAAAAGTATTAGCAGTTCTTCTGAAATGTATTAGTAGTTTCGTGGAGTGTATTTTAGTAGTTTTACTGAATATAATTAACCTTTTCTCCCGAAAAGTATTAGTAGTCCATCGGAAAAGTATTATCAATCCCTCGAAAAAGTATTAGTAGTTTCCTGGAGTGTATTTTAATAGTTCTACTGAATATAATTAACCTTTTCTCTTGAAAAGTATTAGTAGTTCCTCAGTAAAGTATTCTCAGTCCCTCGAAAAAGTATTAGTAGTTCATTGAACAGTATTTTATTTGTCCTTCTAAACATATTAGTTTTTTCTATCAAAAGTATTAGTAGTCCCAGTGAAACGTATTAGTAGTTCCCTTGAAAAATATTAGTTTTGTCCCCTGAAATGTTTTTAGTAATTTCCCAGAATAGTGTTAGTTTTTCCAATAAAAAATATTAGTAGCCCCAGTGATAAGTATTAGTTGTTACCTTGAAAAGTATTAGTTTAATTTTCATGGTATTACTTATATACATAAACAAGAACAAATTCCACCACTCTATTGACGCAAATTGGGGTCAATTTGATTTTAATTTAGTAGAACCAGCATTCAAGAATTTGTAAACTTCAAGTAGTATTAGGGTAAAAAGCGAGAAAGAGAGCCCCTCGGTTTAGGATTGAAAAGATTGCTCTGTATCATGAGGTTGAAAAGCCAGTCCATGTCCTCCAAGTTGTGCCCATCCATCAGTTTTCGCATCGAAGTCACGTTTGAACGAAAACGGATGCTCGGAGGCCTCCGACGGAGTATACTTGAGGCATGGTGAGCATGAAATGTCGCCGGCGATTGTAGGGCGGCGACTGTCTTGGAGGTGTCTGGTTAAGACACGAGTTCTGAAATTGACTTTTTCCATAATTTCTGGCAGTGTTTTAAGATTGGGTTTTGAATGCGGGGATGGAAGGCAGTAAGGAGGTTGGGGCTCTAAAAATCTGGATCGGGTTTGGGGGATCCATTAGACCGTTTGACAGAAGATTTGCTCATAAAATATTATAACATCTAGTATAACACTTTCTCTAACGTTTACAGAAACGAACGTTTTGAAACCTTAAAAACTTTCATAAACCTACCCCTCAATTTTAGAGTAATAACAAAAACACCAATTATCTTTTAAAATTACAAAAATCCAAGTACTACTAACACCCCTTGAAGTTTGTGTTTGTTATACAAAATACTCTGAACATGCCCTCAATATAAGTTAAGTTTATATACAATTGAAAAATACTTCAATAGCTTATTTGTAGCTTTGATAGATAATTGGATTTTTTTGTTTGTAATGAATTCTAAACCTCAATTTAGTGTTTGTAATTATCACTTTAATCAATATCCACCACGATAAAAACTAAATAAATACAGAGGGGTGGGGGTTCCATATAAAGGCAAGTTGTTCAACACTATTGATCATCTAGTTCTCTATTTCAATAAGCAAGAACCAATTGTAAAACTTTTTGCAACAGCTCAATCCTGTTTTATATCAGTCTACACCGCTACTCCAAAGTAAAAAGATAATGATATTCTGTTAAGCATAGAATATATATTTGTCGCTATGGGGGAAAGGAGATTCCAAAGTATGAAATAATGGAAAATGAAGAAATCCCACTAATACAGTTATTACATTTAGTAACAATTAAAAAAAAATGAGGTGTGGACTAATAAAAAAAACAGCCGAGATTATTAAAAATTACAAAAAACTCCTTTAGGTTTGATCCGTTTTATATTTCGCTCTTCATATGTAAAAATACATTTCAAAAGATCACCTTAAGTTTATCAAAATATTACAGTTACTCTGTTAAATTTAAGATACAATCAAACTTTAAGGGGGGTTTTTGTAAATTTTAAAAACCTCTTGATTTGTAATTAACCGAAACCTTTGGGGGCTTTTTGTAATTATCCCTTATATTGAAGCTCTATCTGTCCCTTTAAACACACACACTAGCAAGAACCATCATTGCTTGGACAATATTAAAGATGATTTTATGTACCATATACATGGTGATACAAACCATGAAAATTAAACAGAGCACCCGGTATGAAGCAGAGTATACAAACAAATTAAAGAATGCAGATAGCAAAGAAAACTACAAGAATTGAAATAAGATTAATTCATCCAATCTTTCAGCCAGAGCACGCATACACATACATGCAACAATCAACATAAATAGGGGTGTTATATCTTATTTTAAAAATAAGTTATTGGACTTGTTTGGATAAAATAAGATAGTGATGGTCAATGATGGAGCCACATAACCTATTATGGGGGCACGTGCCCCCATAAGTTTTCTTCTCTCTTTTATTATTTATTAGTTATATTTAAAAATCATTATATTAAATGGGTTAAGATAAACGAACATTTGTTACTATTTATTTTTAAATCTATATATTAATCAAGTTAAAAAAATTATGCCCCACTAATTATCTTGTATGTAGTTTTTTATTTATTGTTAAAAGCTATATATATTAATTAGTTTAAAAAAACAAAAGTGTGCCCTTACTAATTATTTTTTGATGTAAATTATTGTATTTATTTTGAGCCCCCATTGTAAAAACATTCTGCATCTGTCCCTGATGATGGTGGAGCTTGTAAGATGTTAGTTATGGCAGTTTTGTAGTTAAAATGGCCAGAATCAAGGAAGTCGTTAAACTTTTTTCATAAACAACTTATGAGCTCCTAATATATTATTTTGGGAGTTTATAAAATCTTTTTTTTTTAAATATCAAATATAAAATTCAACACAAATTTAAAACTGACGACCTGTAACAATATCTTCTATGCAACTAATGTCAAGGTCAATGTCAACTCCAGCTGATAAAACTTGAACTCAACCATTAACGAGTTACTCCAATTAAGTCCAAGTCAATCAGAGTGTTTCGCTTGGTCGGTTTGACAACTAGGTGATGTCGGGCCTCGGGTGTATGCACATAGCACTACATAGCTAGTCAAGTATCATGACCACAAGCTATACCTATATCTTCAGAAGTTGTGGTTACATTTTCACTACAACATCTCAAATTTCCTTTTCTTTTTTTTTTTTTTTGCTAGCCTATCTGAAACTATTTTTCGAATGAGTATGGGGAAGATGATGTCCTCTGCAATTCACCTCTCCATCGTCTTGTTAATTATGGCGTCCATGATTTGCTGTGTCGCGAAAAACATTACTTTTGGTTGCGTTCCAAGGGAGAGGAAAGCTCTCCTGAAGTTCAAAGCAAGTCTTTTAGATCATTCCAATAGATTGTCATCATGGAAACAGAACAAAGACTGTTGTACTTGGCAGGGTGTCAAGTGTAGCAAAGTTACGGGACATGTTATCGGGCTCGATCTCAGAAACAGAAACACATTATTTGATATTGATAACATGTCACAATATAGAAACAAAAGATTTGATTACATGCTACAAGGTAAAAAGATCGATTCGTCCCTATTGGAACTGAAGTATCTGAGTTACCTGGACTTGAGTTGGAACGATTTCCAGCGCAGCAAAATTCCTACATTTTTCGGATCAATGAAGCATCTACAGCATCTTAATCTCTCTACGGCAAACTTTGTTGGCGTCGTTCCACACCAACTTGGCAACCTCTCGAGCTTGCGTGTTCTTGATCTCAGTGGTGCAGGAAGCCTGATTGTCGATGACCTCATGTGGGCTACTAATCTTTCATTGTAAGAGCATCTTGACATGAGTTTTGTCGACCTCAGCAGAACAAAAGATTTGATTAAGGTACTCAACATGCTTCCTTCATTAGTAGATTTACGCATGTCGCAAAGTCAACTTGCTAGCACAAATCTACCTCATGCCTGCGTAAATTCTACACTACTTACTAACGTCGAATACCTGGATCTGAGCCGCAATTCATTTGATGGAGAATTTCCTTGTTTTCTCCATAATATGACTTCATTGAGATTCCTTGATCTTTCATACAACCAGTTCAACTTTTCTGACCCACATTTTCTAAGATTAAATAACCTTGTGCATCTCGACCTTGCTTCCAACTCGCTTCACCACAGGCGATTGAGTTTACAATTCCTCGGGTCCGGGATAAGTGTCAATTGAAATCATTGAATCGATGTATAATCATTTCTATGGGGACATCTCGAGCCTTCAAGAATTTGTCCTGGATGTTGGAGTCACAACTTGGAAAGACTAAGTTTGGGGTGTAATGACTTTTATGGTCGTGTTCCGGAGGAAGAACTAGGCGAGCTCGGGCAATTAACGTATCTTGATCTTTCGGCTACCTATATTAGTGGTCTTATTCCGTTATCTCTTGGAAAATTATGCGCCTACAGAATTATATATTGACTCTAACAGTTATTTGGTCCGATCCGTCCTCCTTTGGAAATTTAAGATCCCTTAGAGTGTTGAATCTTCAAGTAAATCAACTAAGTGGAGAAATTCCAATTTCTTTAGGGCAACTATCAAATCTTGAGACCATTGATATATCATATAATTTATTCAAGAGTACACTTTCGGAGGTTCACTTTGCTAAGCTTTCAAAATTAGAATACTTTTATGGAGGGTCTAACACGATAAAATTGAGTGGGATATGATTGGGTGCCTCCTTTTCAACTAAAAGACCTAGTGATGCGATCTAGTAAAATTGAAGGTCAATTTCCAACTTGGCTTCAAACCCAAAAAAGCGCTTATTAAGTTAGATTTGTCGAGTTGTAGCATTACGGGAATGCTCCCAAAATGGCTTCATACCATAAATTTGACCAATTAGACCTATCCCATAACCATATCGAAGGACCATTCGATTCTTGCTTCGGCTGACAACATTACATCTTTCGGATAACATGATGAATCGTCTTCCGAGCAACATTGGAGATAAGATGCCTTTTCTTATAGATTTAAATTTAGCCCAAAACTTCATCAATGGTTCAATACGGATTCATTATGCGAAATGAAAGCTTTGCAAAATCTTGATCTCTCCAAGAACCATTTATCGGGTAATCTTCCGCATTGTTGGCACAATTTCGATTTCTTAAGAGTTGCGAGATTGTCCTCTAATAAGCTTTCGGGTCATCCCAAACTCCATTGGTGGAGCTTACTCATTGCAATGGTTGCACTTGAACAACAACGATCTTGCAGGCAACTCCCCGTACTTTAAAAAATTGCACAATGTTAAATGTCACAGATGTTGGAGACAATATTTTATCGGAGAATTACCCGAATGGATTGGAAAACACCTTCTTGATCCGCGGTTCTTAGACTAAGGAATAACGAGGTTCAATGGCAAGATTCGTCTGTGTATTGTCAACCGTTCCAACTTCAAATAATTGACCTTGCAAACAATAACTTGACAGAAACATTCCACACTTTGCTTTGGCAATTTTTAGGTATGCTCAAGGATGAATCCACGGATGGGCGTCTCATTGATGCCGAATGGTTGCACGAGTTTGAGTGAAGTGATGAAAGGAGCAAGGTTGAGTACACCACAACATCAAACTACGTTGTCAATTTGGATTTTTCGAGTAATCATCTTGTCGGAGAAATCCTTCGGAGCTCACAAACCTTACTAGCTTGATAGGTTTAAATTTGTCGCATAATTATTTGGTGGGAAAAATTCCCGGAAAGATTGGAGATTTGAAGTCATTGGAATCACTTGATCTCTCCAACAACATTTTGTTAGGGACAATTCCAGGCAGGTTTATCGAAATTGACTTCTCTAAGTCGTTTGAACTTGTCGTACAACAATTTGTCGGGCGGATCCCGACAGACCTCGGCTACAAACTTTTGAAGACCCTACCCTTCGACTTATGAGGGCAACCCCGACTGCGGAGCTCCATTCTTTGAGAAATGTCACAATATTAATAAAGGGCCCCCGAAAGTTGAAAATCATGCAGCGGAAGATGATGATGGAGACAAAATTGAGAAGTTTTGCATATATGCAGTTATAATCGGTGGTTTTACCACTGGATTTTGGGGGTACATTGGAGTTCTGTTCTTAAAAATGAGATGGAGACAAGCTTTATTCCGATATATAGACACCGTAATAGGCAAAATGCTGGGGCGTTAAGCTGCTCCAGCTGAGCTTGATGCAATTTAATTTTTCCATATTCAGTGTGTGGCAATTCTATAATATTGTATCTTCAATTCATGTGATATATATTGTATGCACGTTATTGTATAAATACATTTAGTGTCAGCTTTTTGAAAAAGAAAAGCTAATAAAAATTAGTAGTAATAATTTGCACCTTATGTTCAGGGAGATTATGTTATTTTTCTTAATGTTTGGATCAACACAAATTGCTAATATTATCGCTTATTTGAAGTTTCAACCCAAAACATAGTTAGTTTGGAAATGATATAGTAGAAAAGAAAAGAGGAAAAATTAATAAACCCCCCAAACTATTCGCGATTTTCTACATTGTCTCCTAAACTAATTTTTTTTCTACTTAACCCCCTGAATTACATGAAAATTTCTACGGTCTCATCTCTCCTCCCCGCCGACGGAATATTTCGGTCAGATTCGCCGACGAGTGGAAGAGATGGGATCGTAGAATTTTTCGTGTAGTTCAGGGGGTTAAGTAGGAAAAAAAATAATTTAGGGGGTAATGTGAAAATCATGCATAGTTAGGGGGTAATGTGAAAATCATAGTTGTTAAATCAACTTTAAATTTTTATTTTTAATACACTTATAAAATATTTTTTACAAAAATTATTAAATATATTAAAAAACATAGGCGGGTAAGGCAGGTACCCCCTGGGGTGGAAGTGATACCCAAACACGCCTCGTCGGGGGTTATGGGGCGGGACGACCCAAACGGGGCAGGGGCAGGGCAGGTATTCGCGGATCGTGTCGAAATTGTCATTCCTATTCTTGGTCATTCTATTGCTTATGCATCGAATAAAAACAGTCATATAGTGGAGATGAATGTTATTTCTTTATTTAATTGGATTTTAAAACCTTGTATTCTTTATTTTGCTTTAAAGAAATAATTATTTTCGTGTCTAAATATTTTTCAGAGTCAGAGTAATTCGTTTGGAAATCTATGAAAATTTTAATGTACCCCCCAAACTATGCACAATTTTTGAAACCAACTTCTAAACTATTTTCTTCTATTAAACCCCCTAAACTACATAAAAATTTCTACGGTGCCCTCTTCTCCTCCCCGCCGACGGAATATTCCCATCAATCCGCCGGCGGGGAGGATGAGATGGAACCATAGAAATTTTCGTGTAGTTGAGAGGGTTAAATAGAAGAAAAAATAATTTAGGGGATAATGTAAAAAATCACGTATAGTTTGGGGGATTTATTAATTTTTCCTCGAAAGAAAATCATGTAACATGATGGAAAGTACAATACAATTTTAGCTGTTAATGCCTTCTTCATGTTCTAATATTTGCACAAAGCAAAAGGCGAAAATAGCTAAATTTGCATGCCTAACTTTTGCCACCAAACTCTTGATTCTTCCCCGTGAACCCCACCTTCCGGATCGACGCGGTTGTCCCCCACAAATCGATCTAAAGTCTTTCCAGTAGCGCTTTGTCTCACTCACGCGCACCCGAGCGACTTCCTGGGGGTCACCCATCCCACAATTGCTTTCTGCAGGCCAAGCACGCTTAACTTGAGTTTTTATGAGATGAGCACTGAAAAAGAAGATGCATCTTGTTGGTATGAGTAGTACCTATCAAATCATTTTAAGCTCTCCTCAATCAGATAGTCCCCATACCTACACGATCTCGGAATCTCCTCTCTTCTTCCGGGTGTGGGATCGGTTCATTCATGTCCCCTCCGCCTGTAAGCGCCAGAGCGAGCTTGTCCGTGCATTCTTGCACCGGCGATCACTCCCGCCCTCTTCGGCCCCTGCGTTACATGCCCACCACTTCCGCTTGGTTCGTCCCGAACCACACCTTACTAGGAGAGGTCCCGCTCGATACCATCGCCAACGGCCCGCCTTCCCGGATCGACGATCCCTCACAAACCGACACAAGTCTTTCCGGTAGCTTTGTCTCACTCGCGCACCACGAGAGCTTGACTTCCCGGGGGGTCACCCATCCCACAATTGCTCTCCAGGCCAAGCACGCTTAACTTGAGTTTTTATGAGATGAGCAGACGAAAAGAAGATGCATCTTGTTGGTATGAGTAGTACCTATCAAATCATTTTAAGCTCTCAAATCAGTATAGTCCCATACCTACACGGTCTCGGAATCTCCTCTTCCGGGTGTGGGATCGGTTCATTCATGTCCCTCTCCGCCTAGAAGCCTGCCAGGAGCCGCTCCTTGTCCGTGCATTCTTGCACCGGCGATCACTCCCCGCCCTCTTCGGCCCCGGGCGTTACAATTGCACTTTACCTACTGAAATTTGAAAATTTCTCTTTTGTATGCTTAACTTTTAACATTTTACACTTAACCTCTCGGAGCTGATTTGAACTTATAATGAGATGGCATGTACATGTCAATATTTGGTTGGTTCAGGATGGTAACGTGCAATAAATCTAATAATTTAGAGAGCAAAACATGTATTTTCAAAATTCGTTGGGCAAAGTGCAAAAAACATTATAATTTCGAAGGCAAAGTGCAATTAACCTTAGTCTGGCATGTGCCCTTCACGTGAGGGCAAAACCGTTTCCAAAAAAAGTTGTTATACTTTACTAACTGAATATTGTTAAGAATTTCACTTTGTCATCTGAACTTTGCGCAATTTTCACTTTGCTATATCAATTTAAAAAAATTAAAAAATTATGTATACATATATATATATATATTTATTTATCTTTTTTAGTACATAAAAATCACAAAAAAAATTCCATTGTCTATTGAGCGAATCAAAATAGAAATTTCAGCACATACCAAATTTATTTTTATTTATTTAGATATTCTCGTATATATTTCTTATTTTTGATTTATAATGTTTTTTTATACTAAATTTTTGAAAATACTAAATAAATATTACAATTATGATTACAATATTATCTTTTTATTATTAATTTTTCAAAAATTTTAATTTACCGAAATACTAAAAATACACACAAAAAGGTAGATAAAAATTTGAGCCGAAATAATTTTTGGTACAATATTCACCACACACCGATCGTGCAGGTTTTTCTACTCAATTATGGCTTACCTATTGAATTTAACCTCTACTTGTAAAGGTACAATAGCAATGTAGTGTGTGTCGACCAAGTTGTCTCATAAGAAGAGTTTAGGCTGAGCATGTAATATTTGAATTTATGAAAAACTGAAATAATTCCTTAACACTATAATCATATTTTGAATATGCGATTAAGAATTGAATTAAGAATTAAAATTACATATCAAAAGCAACTTCACATTAGAACGATGAAATCAATGTAAAAAATGTCTAAACCTTAAAAAAATTCAAATATGTCTAAATGTCAAAAACAATACCAATATCAATGATATCTATACACACCTAAACAATAAACCTAAGCCCTAAAATAATATAAATTATAGTATATTTTACTAAGGTAAATATTAATTTAACTTATTCTTTTACCAATAAAAAATTGAAAAAAAGATATAAATATATGTATATACATATAATTATTTAAAATTTTATTTCAAATTGATATGGCAAAGTTGAATAATATGTTATATGTATAGTAAATTGTAAAGAAAATTATGGCAAAATCCTCGCGGGGAACCATCTCCGTTGGTACCCAAATAAATTGGGACGGGGAATCCCCGATTAATTCGGGGATGAGAGCGGGAATGAGGATTCATCGCTTTTCTGAAACCGGGGATGAGACGGGGATGGTATTATATCCCCCGTCCCATCTCCGTCCCCATCCCCGCCCCCGATTAGATGAAACGGGGATTCCCCGTCCCCGTTCCCGTTCACCGAAATATATATATTTTTATATATATGCATATATATTATTAATATTAATTATATCTATATTTTTTTATTTTATTAAATTGCAAAATTAAACCCTAAAATTTATGTGTTTTATATTGTAATGATTTTTAATTTTTAAAATTACAAGACTTTGTATTTTGAAAATTGTTGTATTTAACTCAATTTGTTAAAGTATTTTATATTGTGGAGTTATTATAAGATTAGCTAGTGATTCATGATATTTTATTTATTTTAATTATTAACTATTTTAAGTAAAAAATATATATTTTTTTATTAATAAATACAAAACGGGGACCCGAATCCCGCGCGGACCTGGTCCCGAACGAGGATTCCCCATTCCCCGTATCTGATGCCCAAAATGGGGAATGATACGGGGGACGGGGATGGTATGTCCCATACCACCTCCGAATCCCCGCCCATTACCATCCCTAGAAAATTAGTTAATACGATAAAGTGAAAAAAATCGCAAACTTTGTAGGGTTTAGAGCATCTCCAGTGGTTGAGATCTCAAACCTCGTTCTTTTGTGGATCTCACTCTACCACATCATTGCCACATCAAAAGTAAAAAATCTTATTCTTTCTCTCGCAATCAAAAACCTCCCTCTGCGGATGAACCCCATCCCCGAGGCCCCATTGCCCTTGCCCTTGCTTGAGCCGTGGAGGATGTGAAATGCGAGGTTATCATCAACTAGTTAGGGTCCTTGTCGGCTGCTGAAATCGAGTCACCACACAAAAGTTCTCTCCTCGCGTAAATCGTTAAATCGGAGGGGTTCGAATAACCACACAGCTGTAGGTCTTGTAATGAGACATCACGTCACTCAAGTCTAAAACTTTCTTTATGATCTCACGCTCAAATCACATTTCTTTAAAAAAATCTCAACAAAGATTTAATAACAGAAAAAAAAAAAAAAAAAAAGGAATGAGACATCATTTATTAATAGTTACTGTCACACGCCAAATCTATTTTTACAAACCCACTTCGTTTTTAAAAACCTCAAACCTCACCTTCACATTGGTTTGAGGTTTTTCAGGTAGCTTTTTTCCTCCCACAAACCTCTCAAAAAAGCACCATTCGAGGTTTTACCTCTTGCCAAATTGCCCAACTTCAAAAGAACCCGAGGCAAAATAAGTGCGGCTTTTGATTCTGAACTCTGAAGCACAGTTTTTGATTTGTTGGCCAAAATACGATTCGCAGATCAACATGAACGAAATAGGAGGAAGACATATTAGGGCTTCTGACATGGGTTTCAAATGCAATTTCTATAAATGAAGACTAATTCAAATTTTTTTGTAAAATATCAGGGGCAAATTTTTGCTCTTTCTGATTTGTAGATTGTCTGCTAGCCCACAAGACTCGTTACTTGAGTTGACACTTACCCCAAGACTTTACCAACAGTAGAAAAAAATGGCGAAAGTTAATCAGCAAACACCGCTGTTTCTCTCAAACACCTGAGGTAAATCTGTCCCAACAATGTTTTTTTTTTTTTTTTTTGAGGGAATGTTCCAATAATGTGTTACGAATTTATGAATTTTCTATTTTTCGGTCTATTTATTACGACATATTTATTTTATAATCTGTTCGGGGCTTCAAGTCTCGTGATTCTTTTTGCAATATCCCACTTAATTGGAGTTTTATTTATCAATTTTTGCAACCTGTTGCTGCACCACGGTATTTTTCTATGGCTGCCTGCAATTTTGTGGTGGGTTCAACTGGGTTTTTCTAATTGTCCAATTTCATATTCCAAGAGTTGTTAGATAACTTAAGAAAAGTATATATTGAGAATTTCACACTCTGATTGTAAACTTCTCGTTTTATATTTGCATGTTTGGATATACCCAAATTTATCGTTACTTATTTATTGAATTGAATTGTTCACCATATATTCTGAGAAAAATGTACTATGGCTATACATATTAAGAACTATCTTCTTTTGAATCTTATCTGATTATTTTGCTGATCCTTTTGATAAATTATAGGCCCTGGTACCATTTAGAGAATCTCAAATTCTTACTATGGATATAAGTAGTAATGAGGAGCAAGAGACAGGTTGGAGTCCGAAGAGGCAAAAAACTTGTGAAGTAAACAAGGACTTTATTAATGACTTACCAGACCCGATTCTTGTGCAAATTCTTTCCTTTCTACCACTACGAGATGCCATTAGGGCTGTTCTTCTTCCAAGGTTTGGTAAACTGTGGCTTTGCATGCCGGTTCTTGATTTAGATAACTGCGTGTACCATGAAAATGAGGACGATGACGATGTTGAAATTTGTGACTACGAGAAGTTAATGGACATAGTTCATAAGGTTTGGAATCATCATGACAATAATACACTGGATAAATTACACCTCAGGTTTGCTTTTGCCCTCACTTATTTAAATACTGAGTCAGCTCTTGATCATCTGGATGCTGGAGCTTTCGAAAGAGAAGGCTGCTGCATAGCAAATAGAGAAACTAGTTGGTTATGCAATAAGCAGAAAAGTCAAGGTTTTGGATCTCAATTTTAAGGGTTGTAACTATTTGGAATTTATAAGCTACCCGATGTTTTCAGGAGTAATTACTTAATAAAACTACGACTAGCTGCTTGTGACTTTAGATCATGCGAAAAAATAAATTTGCCAGCACTGAGAATTTTATTTCTTTATGAGGTTTCATTGAACGATGAAACAGAATGGAAAGAATCTTACTTGGATGCCCGTTTCTTGAAGATCTATCTATGGTTGATTGTTATGGCTTGAGCCAGTTGATGTCTGAAAAGTGAAAACCCAAACTTGAAGAAGCTGATGCTTAGTCTGAGAGCAGGGAGCAACCGCGTATTCCTATCATGTCCTCATGCAGTATCATTAGAAATATCTGGGTGGATAGAGCGTGCAACTTTGTTCAACGTTTCATCTTTAGTTGATGCATCAATCTGCTTTAGCAACTTATTTAGATGTGAGGAGAGGTCATATGTTGATGTGTGGAGGCTGCTGCTGAAGATTCACCATTGCAAGACTTTCAGTCCATGTGGATGGAGTATTTTGGTATGTTTGTGGCTTTATTTGATGCTTTTATATCTGAATTTTCTGTTTGATCTAGAAAGAAAAAAAGATCGATTTTTTTTTTCTTTTGCGAAGAATACTTCATAAATGAGTAATTTCACTGATGCAATTCTATTTTTGAAGTGGTGTCAATTTCAGACCTGACAAAACCTAGCACGATATTAATGCATATGGGTCCAGCTTCATGAGTCCAGGTCGAAATTGGGTCGAACCCGAATAACCCGCCAATTAAACAGGTCGGGTCTGGGTCAACCTGCTATGACCCATTTAACCGTCTAACCCGTTTGTAAATTTAAAAAAAAATAAATAAATAATTAATTGTAAGGAAAAAAAAAACAAGACATGTCTTTAAAACTTAAATGCTAAAACATTCTTAATATGTATGCTGTTAATATTTTACATGTATTTTGTATGTTGTCCTCAAAATATGATTAGTATGTTATGTTATTATTAATATTTTTTTATGTTTTGAATTATGATATTTTTTTATTGATTGAATAGTGTGTCATAATGATTGATTTTAAAAAAATTATTTATTCAATTGAAAATATTAAATGTATATAAAACTAATTTTATTAGACGGGTTAAACGGGTCGGGTCCGGGTTACCTATGAAAAAATATGTCGGGTCTGCACGGGTTCAAGATTCTGACACAAGTAATTAAACAGGTCGGGTCCGGGTTGGCGTATTCTGACCCGCGAATCCACGAACCCGGACCCGCGAACCCACAAACCCAACCCATTGACACCCCTGTAGTAGTTGTGAGCATGATATTTTTGAAATTGTAATGCCTCAACAACTACAGTAGTACATATACTGGCACATTGCATTATGAAGATTCGCAGATTCCTTTATGTAATGTGAAGAAAAATGAAAGAGAGAAAAAAAAAAAAAAAAGACTGTGTAAGTGTAACATCATTTAGTTATCTTGTACCAAGATTTGTTGTAAACTAAATAAGATCGACAGAAAGATCAACTTGAAGCCCTGGAATTCATTCAGTCGTTTATGTTATATGAACAGGTGATGTTCATATGGAAATTGAAGAATATCCCTTGCCCAAGTTTCAAGTGGAAGCATCTCAATCTAGAACTTGGTATGACAAAATGGCACATTCCCGGACATTTTTATCTTCTGAAAGCTTCTTCTTCTTCTTTTGAGACACTTAATTACCATGCGTACCGACGATCTCAAGGATTCTTTCTTTCAGGTATAAACTTTTCTGGTTTTCCGTTTCCTGGTTTGTATCCCCTAAATCTGAATAAAATCTTCCATTTTTGAGCTGCTAGAGTGAGAAGGCAAAGTGGATTTGGGAATATGATTTTGATGGAGAGAAGTATTGGGACTCACAGGAGGCTATGTTTCCCTGCCTTGAGAGCATTACGATATATGGCCGTATAAATGGTAATTTCGATCGAGAAAAGTTCGGAGGTCAGTCTCTCGAGGGAGTTTCTAACGTTCCCAATACCCTCCTCCAAGCATCAATACATTTCTTGTGAAATCTTTTGCTGAAGTGCTCTGCTTATGACTCCTTTTCTTTCTTTTGAAAACTATCTGTAAATATGTTGTGTACTCTGTAGTCTCTGACTAACAATCATAAGAGCACTTTTATAGATGTATTTAGTTTAGTTTATGAGCATGGATTGCACTTTCTGCATCTTTTTCAATCACAGGGGTCTATTATCTACTGGTTGAATTCATCATATGATACTAGAGATGTTAAACGGGCTAGCCTTAGTGGTTTTGGGCGAAGTCTAACGGGCATCAAGCTAAATAGTTTGCAGGCTAAACAGGCCAATATTAAATGCCGGCAATATTGTGAGCTTAACCCTACCCTAACGCTATATGGATCACGATTGGGATGAGTCAAAATTCAAAATTATATATTTAAATCTAAAATTTTATACTTGAACATATATCATATTTAGATTTAACATTTTCTTTGAGTACATTTATGTTTAATATTCTAAGTTAAAATATTTATTTAAAAAAAAGTCATGTAATTATATTGCATTAACAAAATTATAAATTCTTTGAAAAAAAATTATAAATTCAATTTATGATCTAAAATTTTGAAAAAAACTACAATAATGAAAGCTAGCGTTATATACTCATTGAAATAGAAAATTAATACTTTTTCTTTCTAATATTACTTATATGGATATAAGTCAAATTTTTAAAATTACATATTTAAATTTAAAATTTTAAAACTTGAACATAATAACTTTAATTTGACATTTAAAGTTACTCTATTCATTATAAAAAAAAGAGTCATGTATATTTTTCATTAATTTGAATATACATATAAATAATACTTATATATTTTATAAGGGGTTTTCTGTAATTCAAATATAATTGTGTATAATAGATAATATTTAATTGTATAATAATGGTATTCTTAAATGTGAAAATGAGAGAAGCCTTCAAAAAAATATAAATTCGAAATTGATTCTTTTAAATTTCATTTATTCTATTTTTTAATATATTATTTCAAACATTGTTAAATAAATTACATATATTTATTTTTCAAGTAAATTGAGTAAATTTGTAATCTATATTACTGTAATATTTTAAAATAAAATACTGCATCATTGTTTATTTGTTTGAATTACTTATATACTTTTGAATTTGAAAAATATTGATTATCACAATATTTTTATATTGGAATTATATATTCCAATATTGAAGATGCCATCGATAATCCGACATACTTGAAGGACATAGCTATCTTAGCACCAATCCTCGATGTCGTTGAGTCCATAAATCAATACATGACTTCCTTGAACTCATCCGAAGGTCATACTTATTTGAGCTCTGATAGCACTTGCAAATCCGATGCAAATGTTGAGTTCTTACATGATCTGCACATACCAGAATTCTTAAATGGGATAAGATGCAAAGGTGTTCCTAATCATAAATTGAATTTAAAGGTTGACACTCCTATTATGCTCCTGAGGAACATTGACTATTATATTGGGTTATGGAACGGTACGAGGTTAGTAATTACGAGGCTTGACAAACATGTACTTGAATAAAAAATTCCACGAATGATACTAACTCCGTCTAACCTCAGAATTCCCTTCAAGTTCCAGCGAAGACAATTTCCTCTTATCGTTACGCATGTCATGACAATAAACAAAAGCCAATGACAATCTCTCTGTCATGTTGGTTTTTACATAAAGAATCTTGTTTTTAGTCATGGCCAATTATATGTTGCAGTCTCGCGAGTAACCAATCGTAAGGATTTAAAATATTAGTTTGTGATGATGATACATCGAATGCTAACCAAACGAATAATGTTGTGTACAAGGAAGTATTCCAAAATTTGTAATTTTTATTTGTAGTAATGGAACATGATTTTTTCAAATACATATTGTATAGTTTTTTATTACATCTATATTTCATATCTCATATACATTCGTTTTCAAAAAAAAAAAAAAAAAAATCTCATATACATTCAATTTATGTAATAAATACGCCACACCATTACGTTGTACGGGTCAAAAACTAGTATAAATAAATACAGCGGGGTTGGGGTTCCATATCAAGACAAGTTGTTCAACACTATTCATCTAGTTCTCTATTTCAATAAGCAATAACTAAAAGTTTGTAAAACTTTTTGCAACAGCTCAATCCAGTTCTATATCAGTCTACAGTCTACACCGCTACTCCGAAGTAAAAAGATAGATATTCTATTAAGCATATAATATATATTTGTCGCTCTGGGAAAAGGGGATTCCAAAGTATGAAATAATGGAAAAGGAAGAAATCCCACTACTGCAATTATTATATTTAGGAACTGTTAAATTCGGGGACTTGATACGGTCTCACAGATGAAACGTACCAAATATGGGAGAGAGTCCAAGCCCATCAACTGAGGTTTCATCCTGAAACCAATTGGTGATAGGAAGAGTAGCTCATTTGGCTTATAAAGTGGACTATCTTCCTTTAATTAATCAATGTGGGACAACTCACAAATGCCATACCTCAACAAGAACAATTACGAAAAAAAGAAAAAAAAACCTGAGGTTTAGACTAATTACAAAAGAAACCCAAGATTTTTGAAAATTATGAAAAAACTCCGTTATGTTTATATTTTTCCCCTTCATATGTAAAAAAACATTTCAAAATATCTCCTTACGTTTATCAAAATATTACAGTTTTAATTACCCAAAAGCTTTGGGGGCTTTTTGTAATTACCCCTTATATTGAAGTCCATCTGTCCCTTTAAACACGCACACACAAGCAAGAACCATCATTGCTTGGACAATATTAAAGATGATTTTATGTACCATATACATGGTGATAGGTTTATTTTATTGGGTACTCTTTTTCCTATCAAAAGTTTTTCCCAATGGATTACTTTGATAGGTTTTAACGAGGCCCCTATTTTAAAGCTAGTTGTTTGGTTTGTAAACAATGCACTATATTTTCTTCTTTTTTAATAATATTTTGCATTTATTCAAAAAAACCATATACATGGTGAATTGGTGATGCAAACCATGAACATTAAACAGAGCACCGATATGAAGCAGAGTATACAAACAAACTAAAGAATGCAGATAGCAAAGAAAACTGCACAGAACTTGGAATAAGATTAAGGGTTTCACTCAATCCTTTCAGCAAAGCACGCATTTACATACATATATATGGGTGGCTAAACTTAATGCTTGACATTAATTGTGTTTGGCTAAGTTTGTTTAAAAGATGTAACAAGGTTCTATATGTTAGAAGGCATTTGATCTTATTTTGAAAATAAGTTGTTTGGATAAAATAAGTGGAACTTGTAACATGTTAGTTATGACAGGTTTGTAGTTCAAATGGTCATAATCATCTCGAAAATGAGTTGGAAACTTGGAATCTCCCGCTTTATTCAAAGACAGCTTATAAGCTCCTAATATCTTATTTTGGAAGCTTATAAAATCTTTGGGGATGTGTTGATGTGTTTCCAAGTTCAATTTCTAATTTCTAATGTTGGAAAATAAATTGTCAAACTTTATTGGTTTTCGTGTGAGAATTGAGAATATGTTTGGTTTGTTTTCTGAATTTCTATTTAGAAATGAAAATATGTTTTGTTATAGTTTTTTGAATGTATTTTTGACATAGATTTGCATGATTATAGTGCATTTTAACATAGATTTGCGTGATAATGGTGAAAAATTATTTGGTTGTATTTTCAAAAGAATATTTCCATAAAATATGAAAAGTGGAAATTACTTTATTTCTACTAAGAATTTTCTAAACAAACATAAACTCAATTTCTGGAATAGTTGGAAAGTGAAAAATTGTATTTGAAAACACATATATACATAGGCCTTGTATGGTTATGTTTCCATGGACTATTTCTAGTTTTCAGTGTTGGAAAATGAATTTTCAGAATTTATTGGTTTTCGTGTGAAAACTGGAATTATATTTGGATGAGTGAATGAGAATGAGTTTTATGTAGGTTTGAAAATGAGATTATGTTTGGTTAAGTAGTTTTGAAATATTATTTTATGTATATAATAATTTGAAAAGTTGATAGTGGTTGAATATTTTAATTGAATATATAATATTATATTTGTAAGATTGTAGGCTAGTGAGTCCCATTAGATATATATAATAGTATTTTAAGTAGATAAAGTTGGTAATAGAGGGTCCCACATATATAATTGGATTAAAAAATAAGAATAGTGATTGATAAGTGAGGTAGGGTAGTGTATAGGGTTGAGAATTGAAATTGTAGGTTTGTGATGATGTTTTATGTGAAAAGTGGAAAGTGAAAATGATGATTTCCATTGGAAATTTTAGAAGCAAACATGATTCCATTTCTACATGAATAGTTGGAAATTGGAAATGGGGCCTTGGAAACATAAACAAACAAGGCCAATACCCTTTGTAGAAAAACTTATCAAATATAAAATTCAACACAAATTTAAAACTGAAGACCTGTAACAATCTTCTATGCAACTTATGTCAAGGTCAATGTCAACTCCAGCTGATCAAACTTGACCTCAACCATAAAGAGTAACTCCAATTAAGTCCAAGTCAATCAGAGTGTTTCGTTTGGTTGGTTTGACCATTAAGTGATGTCGGGTGTATGTATGTACATAGCACTAAATAGCTAGTCAAGTATCATGATCACCAGCTACACCTATTTCTTCAGAACTTGTGGTTACATTTTTCCTACAACATCTGAAATTTCCTTTTTTTGTTTTTTCTAGCCCATCTGAAACTATTTTTTGAATGAATATGGGGAAGATGATGTCTTGTGCAATTCTCCTTTCAGTCATCTTGTTAATTATGGCGTCCATGATTTGCTGTGTGGCGATAAACGCTACTTTCGGTTGCGTTCCAGGGGAGAGGAAAGCTCTCCTGAAGTTCAAAGCAAGTCTTTTAGACCCTTCAAATAGATTGTCATCATGGAATCCGAACAAAGATCGTTGTACTTGGCGGTGTCAAGTGTAGCAAAGTTACGGGACATGTTATCGCGCTTGATCTCGAAACACGGAATTGATCATAACATGTCACGATATGGTGACATAATGTTACAAGGTAAAAAGGCCGATTCGTCCCTATTGGAATTGAAGTATTTGAGTTACTTGGACTTGAGTAGGAACGATTTCCAAGGCAGCAAAATCCCGGCATTTTTTGGATCAATGAAGCATCTACAACATCTTAATCTCTCATCGACAAACTTTGTTGGCGTTGTTCCACACCAACTTGGCAACCTCTCTAGCTTGCGTGCACTTGATCTCAGTCTTGGAGGAAGCCTGATTGTCGATGATCTCATGTGGGTTACTAATCTTTTATTGCTGGAGCATCTTGACATGAGTTTTGTCGACCTGAGCCCAACAAAAGATTTAATTAAGGTACTCAACATGCTTCCTTCTTTAATAGAGTTACGCCTGTCACAGAGTGGACTTGATAATACACATCTACTTCGTGCATGCATAGATAATTCCACACTATTTACTAATGTGGAATACCTGGATCTGAGCCGCAATTCATTTGATGGAGAATATCCTTGTTTTCTCCATAATATGACTTCATTGAGATTCCTTGATCTTTCATACAACCAGTTCAACTTTTCTGACCCACATTTTCTAAGAGTAAATAACCTTGCACATCTCGACCTTGCTTCCAACTCGCTTCACCACAGAGCGATTGGATTTCCTGAATTCCTGGGATAAGTGTCAATTGAAATCATTGAATCGATGGATAATCATTTTTATGGGGACATCTCAGGAGCCTTGAAGAACCTGTCCGAATGTTGGAGTAACAACTTAGAAAGACTAAGTTTGGGGAATAATGACTTTTATGGTCATGTTCCAGAAGAACTAGGCAAGCTCAGGCAATTAACGTATCTTGATCTTTCGGGTAACCATATTAGTGGTGTTATTCCGTCATCTCTTGGAAAATTGTCTGCCTAACAGAATTACATATTGACTCTAACAGGTTATCTGGTCCGATCCCATCATCCCTTGAAAATTCGAGAGCCCTGAGAGTGTTGAATCTTCAAGTAAATCAACTAAGTGGAGAAATTCCAATTTCTTTAGGGCAACTATCAAATCTTCAGACCATTGATATATCTTATAATTTATTTAAGAGCACACTTTCGGAGGCTCACTTTGCTAAGCTTTCAAAATTAGAATACCTTTATGGAGGTTCTAACATGATAAAATTCAAACTGGGATATGATTGGGTGCCTCCTTTTCAACTAAAACACCTCGTGATGCTATCCAGTAAAATTGGAGGTCAATTTCCAACATGGCTTCGAACCCAAAAAGCGCTTATTAAGTTAGATTTGTCGAATTGTAGCATTACAGGAATCCTCCCAAAATGGCTTCATTCCATAAATTTGACTGAATTAGACCTATCCCATAACCATATCGAAGGACCGATTCCAGAGCTTACTTCCAGCATGACAACCTTAGATCTTTCAGCTAACATGATGAACCATCTTCCGAGCAACATTGGACATAAGATGCGTCTTCTTAGAGATTTAAATTTGGCCCAAAACTTCATCAATGGTTCAATACCGTTCATTATGTGAAATGAAAGCTCGAAAATCTTGATCTCTCCAAGAACCATTTATCGTGTAAATCTTCCGCATTGGCACAACTTCGATTCTTTAAGAGTTGCAAGATTGTCCTCTAATCAGCTTTCCGGTCATCCCAAAATCCATTGGTGGAGCTTACTCTTTGCAATGGTTGCACTTGAACAACAATAGTCTTACAGGCAACTTCCTCTACTTTAAAAAATTGTACAATGTTAACTGCTTTCGATGTTGGAGACAATATTTTATCGAGAATTACCCGAATGGATTGGAAAACATCTTCTCGATCCGCGCTTCTTAGACTTGGGAATAATGACTTCAATGGCAATATTCCATCTCGTATTGTCAACCGTCCCAACTTCAAATAATTGACCTTGCAAACAATAATTTGACAGAACCATTCCGCATCGCTGCTTTGGCAAATTTTTAGGCATGCTCAAGGTTGAATCCATGGATGGGCGTGCCATTGATGCCGAATGGTTGCACGAGAGTTTAAGTGAAGTGATGAAAGGAGCAAGGCTGAGTACACCACAACATCAAACTACGTTGTCAATTTGGATCTTTCGAGTAATCATCTTGTCGGAGAAATCCCTTCGAGAGCTCACAAACCTTAATGGCTTGATTGGTCTCAATTTGTCGCATAATCATCTCGAGGGAAAATTCCTAGAAATATTGGAGATTTGGAGTCATTGGAATCACTTGATCTCTCTAACAACAATTTGTTCGGACAATTCCCGGACAGTTTATCGAAATTGACTTTTCTAAGTCATTTGGACTTGTCGAACAACAATTTGTCGGGGCGGATCCCGACAGACCTCGCTACAAAATATTAATGACCCTTCGGTTTATGATGGCAACCCCGACTCGTGGAGATCCATTCTTCAAGAAATGTCACAATATTAATGAAGGGCCCCCTTTAAAGTTGAAAATCATGCAAAGAAAAATGATGGTGATGATGATGATGGAGACAAAATTGAGAAGTTTTGCCTATATGCATTTATAATAAAGGTGGTTTTGCTCTTTTGGATTTTGGGGGTACATTGGAATTCTCGGTCTTAAAAACAAAGTGGAGACATGTTTTATTCCGGTATATATGATTAATCGTAATAGGCAAAATCTTTGGGCGTTAAGTCATTTTCCAGGTGAGCATGATGCAATCAGGCCCGTATTGAGGGTAGGCACAACAAGCTTGTGCCTAGGGCCCCAAAATTCTAGGGGCCCATTTTTATGTTTAAGGAGTAATTACAAAAAGCCCCTAAGGTTTGGGCTAATTACAAAAAAAACAAGAGATTTTTGGAAATTATAAAAATCATTTTTTTCCTCGTTCACATGCCAAAAATATTTCAAAATCTCCCCCTACGTTTATGAAAACATTATGATCAGCCCCTTAAATTTAATACACAATCAAATCTTAAGGTTTTGAGGCCCCAAATTTTGTTAAGTGGTTAAGTATACTCTTCACACACGCAACACCAAAAAAGAAAAGACGGAATTCAACATGAAGCCTAAATTTGTGAAAAAAGAGAAATAATTCACTCGAATGTGAGGTACATATAAACTCTAACTCATACTGACAATTTTATTTGATAATGAACATTAAATCCTTCTCAATAATTTCCTAAAATTCTATAAATATGACAATTTTTTGAAAAAATCTTTTTACAAAATTTTGAGTCAATAGTTTTATTTTTTTCATTGTGTTAATATTTTTCATTTTGCTTATTTTTTAGCTTTTGCTTAATTTTGCCCTTTCATTGAACTGATTTAGTTAGCAACGTGATTTATGACCTGAGCAATAATTTTATTTATTTATTTATTTATGGTTTATGAGTATCAGATAAACTTGGGGGTCACATAGTAATTTGTGTGACTGAATTTTTTTTTTGTTGTCAGAGTTTTTTAGGGGATTAATATTACAATTGATTTTTTTGCCCTTGATTTATAGCAATATTTTAAGACAAAAAAAAAAAAATTGGCCGATATAAGGGCCCATTTTTTTTATCCCGCTTAGGGCCCTGTATTTCACAGGTCCGGCCCTGGATGCAATTCACTGTCAGAATAATATTTCCATATTCAGTGTGTGGCAATTCTCTTATGTAGTATCTTCAATTCATGTGATATATATTGTATGCACATTATTGTATAAATACATTTAGTGTCAGCTTTTTGAAAAAGAAAAGCTAATAAAAATTAGTAGTAATAAATTTGCTCCTTATTTTCAGGGGGATTTTGATATTTTTCTTAATGTTTGCATGAATACAAATTGCTAATATTATCGCTTATTTCAAGTTTCAACCCAAAACAATGTTAGTTTAGAAAGAATATAGTAGAAAATAAAATCATGTAACATTTGATAGATGGAAAGTACAGAGTAGACTTGAACAGTACAGTTTTAGCTGTTAATGCCTTCTTCATGTTCCAATATTTGTGCAAATTAAAGCAAAAGGCGAAAATAGCTAGAGTGGAATGTAAACAGATTCTTAATGCATCTTTCTTAAATGTTAGCGGTTAATGGCTTATCCACTCATGATTTAATTTTCCCATGTTCCCCTGCATTGACAAGTTTGAATGCTTAAAACATGAGGATTTTGCTTAGCTTGAAGCCAAAAGTGTCTGTGTATACATATATAGTATTGATAAAAAATATGAATATGGATTATTTGTACAGGTAATTGTATTTTGCCGGCCAAACTCTTGATTTTTGCACTTTACTACTAAAATTTAAAAATTTCTCTTTTTCATGCTTAACTTGGAACATTTTGCACTTACCCCTGGAAGTTGATTTGGACCTATACATGCACATGCCAATATTTGGTTGGTTGGTTGGTTGATTGGTTCAGGAAGGTACAGTGCAATAAAACTTATAGTTCAAATGGCAGAATATGTATTTTTAAAATTTGTTGGGCAAAGTGCAAAAAATACTATAGTTTGGAGGGCAAAGTGCAATTAACCTATTTGTATGTTAAAAAGATTCAAATTTTAATTGCCAGAGAGAGAGAGAAAAAAAGGAAAATTAAAACAAATGCAGAAAATATATATGTAGACCCCAACATCATGGGTGCTTCAAGGCCATAGCAACTGAAATTGTCCTCAAACAAAAAGCTTCAAGTCTATTGTTTTTTAATAATAAGTGCATATATTTTTGAGATCACTTCTGTAATTAATTATCTTTTATACTACATGCTCACCAAATACACATAAAAAACATTGATAATGGATTTATTGTAGTTGAAAATATCTCTAGTTAATCTGAAAAAAAAAATATTGATAAAATATACCAAAATATATTATATTATTCTTTTCCAACAAAATATCCAAATACATTTCTATTCTGGGAAAAATGCAAAATTAGTCCTGTGTCTATAGGGGTGTTGCAATATTAGTCCTGTAACTTTTGAAGTTGCGATTTTAGTCCTGTATGTTTTGCCTTTTTTACAATTTGGTCCTGTAAGTTTTACATTTGTGCAAATTTGGTCCTAAGGGCTATTTCAATATTTTATTTATTCCCAAAATGCCTTTGATAGCCAAAAATCAATATACCTAAGATCAAGTTTAAAATAGTAGCGAAACCTATATTTTATTTACTTGAGTAAAATTTATTTATCTTTATAGATTTCCTAATGATGGAAGGATTTTAAATTTATGAATCCAGATCAAATGCCAAGATACAAGTTCTACATATATTATTTTCTAATTATGAAAATACAAAAATACGTAAAAATATGCCAAAATTGGTAATTTTGAATAATACGATCGAAATTACCACAACTAAAAAATAATAGACTAAAATTGCCAAATTTTAAAAATCATATAATTAAAATTGTTATTTTTGCTGAGGGGGAAAATTGTCATAGAACTAAAATTGCAACTTTAAAAATTGCAGGACTAATTTTGCAACACCCCTATAATACAAGACCAATTTTGCATGCAATTTTCCCTTCTATTCTCCGTATGGTTTTCAATTCCACACGGCACACCCAATTGTGTATATTCTCTCAATTTATTTTCCAAAAGTTCTAAAAATAACACCAAAGAAAAGGTTCATATATTTAAGCTTCATCCATTCCTTTAAAAAACACACACATACTAGCAAGAACCATCATTGCTGGGACAATATCAAAGATGATTTTACGTAACACATACATGGTGACGCAAACCATGAATGTTAAAGCAGCACTGATATGAAGCAGATATGAACACAAACATGCCGATAGCATACAAAGGAAACTATAGAGAACTTGGATTAAAGTTTTTCTTTTTCTTTTTTTAAAGTTCGGTCCTGTCATTGCAGGTATCGAACCTGGGCCTTGTCATTGCGAGCTAATTCGCACTCACTCCTTTCAGCCACAGTCAGTGGCGTAGCCAGAAAATATTACAGGGTGGGTCGATACACAAAATTGGGATGGGCCAGATAAAAAAATAAAAGAAAAATCATATAAATTTTAACTAATTTTTTTCTTTTTAAAAAAAATTACCTTGTAAAAAATAAATTTTCTTTAAAACCGGTTGCCCTCCCCCTCCGTCCGCCATTGGCCATAGCACACATTCCCACATACATGCAACAACCAACATATATATGGGTGGTTTAATGATACACATTAATGAAAGGGATAATTACAAAGATATAATTACAAGAAACTCCAGTTATGTTTCAAAATTACAAATGCCCTCTTATAGTATTACAAACAGCAATTGAGGTTTGTATTTACCTAACAAATACCCCGTCTTGAGGGGTAATTTGTAAGAGATAAACAAATGTCAACGGGGTGTTAGTAAATTTGATAACTAGGTCTTTCAGTGATTAGGCTAAACCTTGGGGATGTTTTTGTAATTATCCCTTAATTAAATTATCAGAAAAAGAAGCTGCATAGTGATTAGATAAGTTGGGATCTACCAATGAATTTTGCTCATAATTATAAGGGGGCAAAATTAATCTATCAGACCAAGAAGCTGCATGAAAATCGGATGGGATCTTGTATTCCACAATGGTGTTTCATCTCCTATTCTACTGCATTAATGATTGCCACGTGTAAATAAGTTACCATATTTATTTTGAAGCATAAATCAAGCCTAAATTGTGGGTTTTAATATGGTAACTTCTATACACCTGTTAATCATCCGTGCGGTGGAATAGGATATGAAACACCGTTCTGAAATAGAAGATATCATATGCACGAAAATCCACTAATAAGTACATAATTATATCGAGCTAAACCTTGAAATTTGCCTTTCGTTCCAAGATGACTAGTGTAAATTGACATTTTTGCCAATATATACGAGTTAAATGTGGAACAATTTAAACAAATCAGGCTTTCTTTTGTTTAGTAACTCCATTCTACTCCAGTTTTAAGAAGATTACAAAAAAATGGTAACTTCATCCAAGAAAACTTTGGATCCTGATGATGTCCTGAAGGGCAAAATATAGGGATGACAATGGGGCAAGTTGAAACCCGTTTCCATATCAAACCTGTCCTGTCGGGGTGGGTTTAGACCCGATTAAACGGGTCCCAGGGTGGGTTCCAGGTCTAAAGTACAAAATCCGCCCGGTAATTTACTATTATAACATCTTGTAATATTGTATAATTGTACTTTAAATATTTATTTTGAGTATTGTTTGATTACTATTGTAAGATCCTAGTAGTAATTTTAAAAAGAAAATCCTAATAGTAGCTAAATAGTTTTAAAATATAGTTATAATAAGTTCCATAATTACATTTATTTTTTTTGACCTATTGCACTGGATTGCTTTTGAAAATTTGGCCACAAATACAAAAAAATAAGTTATTGCAATTCCTAGCAAAATGATTTATTTACTTCAGACTTCAAAGCAACTACTAATGCAGTGTTGGCTTGTGAGTTGTGACCATGGGTGGATCCAAGAGGGGGCCTCCCAGCCCGCGCACCCCCAAAAAAATTTTATCCAGTTTTTCCTATGGAATAAAAAAAAAATATATATATATATACATAAATACATATATATATATATTATTTTTTAAGGGAAAAAAAGTTGGGTTAGGGGTAGCCGAGCTGGTTGGCTATGCCCATGCATGTAGTCTCTAGCTAGGAGTGTGCACGGTACTGGATGATCCGAAGATTTAGAAATCTCAGAACCGTCTCGAAGTTCAGATATCCCAAAATTAAATCTCTAGATCGAACCAAAAAAAGATATAAAGGGATGGTGCGAGACGATTCATAGAAACAGAGGTTCAAAGTGAAGAAAATCAGAAAAACTCTACATTTCATTGTCTTGATTCTACTGCAGGTAAAAGGTACAATGGATATGTATACAAAGTCACAACAATCTAAGTCCTAAAATATACAGTTAGTATCATTTACAATAATAGAGAATAATGTAATCCCTTGAGATCTGCAATCACTTTGGTATATATATAAACAAAATATCCTCCTATACTCCCTTCAAGTTGGAGCATGAGGTGTCGAAATGTCCAACTTGGCAAGTAATTGATGAAATTGATCTCGTCCAAGGGCTTTCGTGAAGATATCCGCTAACTGACTTTGTGAAGGAATGGATCGAGTGGTGATGGCCTTTGACTAAAGGTACTGCCGAATAAAGTGACAATCTATTTCAATATGTTTTGTGCGTTTATGAAATACTGGATTAGCCACAATATGAATAGTTGCTCGATTATAACAAAATAAAGGAGTTGGTGCAGTACATTTAACTTGGAGTTCTTCTAAAATGTGTCTCAGCCAAACAACTTCACTAGTAGTAGTTGCCATGGCTCGATATTCAGCTTAAGCGGAAGAACGAGAAACAACAAATTGTTTCTTGGATCACCATGCGATAGGCGAAGCCCCAAGAAAATGATATAACCTTTTGTTGACTTGCGTGTCATCGGGCAACCTGCCCAATAAGCATCACAATATGTTTGCAATGATAAAGATCCACTGGATGGCAATAGAATACCTTGTCCTGGGGTTCCTTTGAGATATCTTAATACCCTGTAAACAACATCTATATGTGGTTTCTTGGAGCATGCATAAACTGGCAAAGGATATGCACATCATAGCTGATATCTGGACGAGTAAAAGTGAGATAGAGAGATCGCCCAACAAAACAATGATACTTCCCAGGATCAGTGCAAAGATCTCCTGTGTCAAGAGAAAATCTATGTTGATGCTCCATAGGGAAAGAAACTGGTTTACAACCCGTAAGTCCACACTCGGCTATAATATCAAGGACATACTTTCTTTGACTCAACGCACCCCAAAGAGGGAGCGTGCAACTTTAGCCCCAAGGAAATATTTGAGCTTACCAAGATCCTTGATGTGAAACTTGGCATCTAAACATCGTTTCGCTTGAGAAATGCGATTGAGATCTGTCCCTGTGATAATTATATGATCGACATAAATGAGAATTGCAACAAAATATCCTCCTTGCGAAGAGGTAAACAATGAATAATATGCCATTAATTGTCGAAATCCTATAACAAGAAGATAAGTAGTAAATGTCTCATTCTAATTTCGAGAGGCCTGACAGAGGCCATAAAGAGATTTTTGCAAACAACAGACTCGTTGCTCCCCCTGTTTAGCAAACCCTTAAGGAATCTTCATATAAATTTTCTCCTTCAAGTCTACATGCAAAAAGGCATTATTAACATCAAGTTGGTGTATCTCCCATTTCTTAATTGAGGCAACAACCAATAAGCAGCGAACACTGTCGAGTTTGGCAACCGGAGCAAAAGCCTCATGAAAATTGACACCCTCAATTTGCGTGTATCCTTTTGCGACCAAATGCACTTTGTAGCGCTCAATGCAACCATCAGGACGATGCATAATTTTGTAAACCCATTTAGAATCAATGGCACGTTTTCCAGGTAGCAAAGGTTGTAGAGTCCACGTTTTGTTGGCTTCAAAAGCAGCGATTTCTTTAGCCATAACTTCCTTCCAATGTGCATGTTGAACTGCTTAAGAAAAAGAATTTGGCTCATCTATTGAATAGATGGCTGACAAAAAAAATTGTGATTTTGTGAAAATTTAGAGTAAGATATAAAATCAGAGAGTGGATATACCATCGAGTTAGGCAAGGAGGGTCGAGAGCGATTGTTTGTCTGTTTGAGCGAGAGAAGAGGGCAATATGTAATCATATCCAGACCATAATTGAGAAACTTGCCGCTGCCTTTTGCTAGGTGAAACTGGATTTGGTGGTGCAGGTATGTATATTTATTGGAGAGGATGGCGTTATAGCATGATGTGTATCTTGCTCAAGAGAATTATTCTGAGTAATTGATGGAACCTCAATATCATCAGTCGACATTTGAGAAAGAATATTTTCAGACCCAATAAGATTTTGGCCATCTAACTGTTGAAGGCTGTGAACATCAGAGGTTAGCTCACCATGTAAAAATGAATTTTCAAACAAACTTGGAGAGATCATATGAGTTTGATCAGTGGTATTTTTAGTTGTCTGAGCATAAGGAAAAATGTTTTCTAAGAAATCAACATCTCTGGAAACATAAATCTTTTTGCTTTCAAGATCATATATTTTGTACCCCTTTTTGTTAAGAGGATATCCGACAAAAATTCCAGGTTTAGCACAGGCTGCAAACTTGTCTCGTGACTTTCCAGTAACATGCCCATAACAGAGACATCCAAAAGTTCTCAAATGGTCATCTGTTGGAATTTTCCCAAGTAAAACTTCATATGGGGTCGATCTTGTAAAACTGAGAGCGGCATGTGATTAATTAGGTAAGTAGTAGTAAGAATGCTTTCTCCCCAAAATGATATGGGCAGATTCTCCTGAAACCTTAGTGCACATGCAACCTCCAGAAGATGCATATGGTTTCTTTCAACAACACCATTTTGTTGTGGGCTATACACATAACTATTTTGGTGTTCCATCCCATGATCAGAATAGTAAGCCAATAAATCTTTGTGAATGAATTCCAAACCATTGTCTGTGCGCAAGATCTTGACTTTTGAGTTAAATTGCGTACTTACCTAATTGAAAAATTGCAAGAGATATATTTTAGTGTCTGACTTGTATTTCATGAGAAAAACCCAAATAGTGCGGCTAAAGTCATCCACTAAAGTGAGAAAATAATGAGAACGGGAGTGTGATGCAACTATATACAGACCCATATATCACAATGAAGTAACTCAAATGCATTTGCTATTTTATTCATACTAACTGGAAAAAGGTGATCGTGTTTGGTCGCTCTATAACAAGCATCACAAACAAATGTCTTATTACAATTAGAAATTGACAAGCTAGGCACAAGATAAATACGATTCATAGGCATTTGTCCCAATCGCCGATGCCAAAGACTAGCAGTTCCTGAGTGCTTTGTCAGCAAGGTTTTGTCCCCTTCATTGGCTCCAAATAATGAATGCCATTCCGCTCTTTACCCACTCTAATCACGTGTTAATTTACTAACTGACAATAAATTAAAATAAAAATTTGGAATCCCAAGGACTCGTTCCAAAATTAATCTTTTGCTAAGGGCGACACGACCCAAAGCACTAACACCCATAGTATCACCATTAGAAATTTGAACAGGTGGTATATCAGGGCGAGAGACAACATCTGATAAAGAAGTAATATCATGTGTTCCCGTATCAAGAATCCATCAGTTCTTGACTTTACCAGAAAAGTTGGAAACTGCCATATTAGCTGATGGGATACCACTAGTTTCGTTTTGTCCATAAAGAAGAGTGAGTAATTGTTGATATTGTTCAATGCTTAAGCCAGGAATAGGTCCGCCTGAATCATTCATGGTTGTGGCAAGAGCGGTCCTTGAAGATCCTCCAGATTGAAGTTTTCCTCTACCATTGTTACTCTGTTTTGTTTGTTTGTTATTTTTCGTATTCGTTGACACCAATCAGATGGATATCCCACAATTTTATAACAAAATTCTTTGTTGTGGTTTGTTCTTCCATAGTGTGCACATGGCCGGAATGGGACTCGATTCCCTTCATTGCTCCTTTTTTATTGCATTTCTCTTTTCATAGTCAGTAGCGCAGCAACTTCAGGCATATTAGGGGGCTCGATTTGTAGCTACTGTGCGTTGTTTTTCTTCCACAGCAATAGCGTATGCCCTTCCAAGACTTGGTAATGGATCGACGCTTAGAATCTGTGAACGAACTGTGGTATAAGCCTCTTCAAGCCCCATCAAAAAATCGAATACTTTCTCTTCTTTACGCACTTCTTGCATCTTCTTTGCTGCTCCACGTTTACATCCACAAGTGCAAACTAGTGTTGGATGGAGCCTGTGCAACTCACCCCAAGTAGCATTCAAGTTCCCATAATATGATGCAATTGTTGAATTTTCTTGCTGTAAAAGAGCTATGGAGCGTTTTAACTCGTAAACTCTTGGTGCCACCCCTTGAGTGAATCTTTCTTCCAAATCTTGCCATATTTTCCATGCTGTTTCGACATGAACAATGTGTTCTTGTAGCTCTTTGGCTAAAGCATTAGTAAGCCAAGAAAGAACTAGAGCATTACATTGCACCCATGGTTGAAAATTAGGAGAACTAGAATTTGGTTTTTCAATCGCTCCATTAACAAAAACTGCTTTGTTTTTAGAACATAGGGCATTCAAAAAATTACGCCTCCAAGTGAAATAGTAGTCACCACTTTCACTAAGAGGATGTGTAACAAAAATCTGACGAGGGTGATCTGATGAATGTAAATAAAATGGATAAGAAGTGTCAACCATTTTGCTTTGATTGGTTGATGCAGATAGATATTTTGAAAGAAGCAAAAATTTTATTATTGACTCTGCTCTGATACCATGAAGAAAATCAGAAAAACTCTATATTTCATTGTCTTGATTCTACTGGTAAAGGTACAACGGGTATATATATACAAAGTCACAACAATCTAAATCCTAAAATAATACAGTTAGTATCAATTAAAATAAAAGAGAATAATGTAATCCCTTGAGATCTGCAATCACTTTGGTATATATAGAAACAAAATATCCTCCTATAGATTATTCATAAATAAAACACACGAAAAAGGAGAAAGGAAAAATCATTGATAAAATCATTAAACGGTTATAATTTGAATCCTTTTTTAGTGCAATCTTCAAAAAACATATTAAAACCATTAGCACAATACCAGTTTAGCTTTTTGATATTTTATATTTAACTTATAAATTAAAAACATTATTTCATATTTAAGTGCTAAATTTTTAATACTGTAGTTCTAAATATTTCTTTCATGATATAAACTATTCTACATTATTAGTTTAATATCAATTTAATTTATAAATAATTTTTATCTAATTTATATTTAAAAGTATTAATTTTTCTTTTTGGATTTTAACATAATATGTTTCAAAATTACTTTATTTGTATAACTAATAGTAAAAGTCTAGATACGGATGATAAATTTAGTAGCCTCTATTACACAATAATATTCTATAATCTTTGCACATTGTCATGGACTCTTGAATTAGGAAAAATATAATTAACTAATAACTTTGATAAATTAATATGAAACAAAAGTTAAGTAAGTTTATAGTCTCTCAAATTCTTCGTTAAATGATTACCCTAGTTTTAAGTGCATTTACTAATCATTTAACTAATTTTCATTCAATTAATTTTCTTGATTAGAGGATGAGTCTATTTATGATCCTTAATAAGGAAAATATCATCAAATTCAACCATTTTCAACAAATCAAATATGATTTTATAATTTTATTTATTGGGTACATTTAAATAAAGCAATATGATGACAACTAATTTTTGGTAAATAATTATTATAATTAATTTGATAATTTTTAGTATTATCTTTTTATATAGTATTGAATTTCAAAAAAATGTACATTTAATTCAATATCAAAATATAAATATGATAAAAATATTATATATGTATATTTAAAAAATTATTTAAAATGCATTTTAGTTTTGGATAATAGAATCGGTACGGATATTTGGAAAATTTCTAGAACCGAACCATGAAAATTAAATATTTCTGGGATGGTTCAGTTCGGGGAAAGTAAAAAAGTTAACGAATATTTTTTGTTAAAATATTTTTCGATTTGGATATCTATTCGAGTTCGGTAGTCTCCAAATCTCCTGCAAACCCCTATCTCTAGCTAATCATTGGAGTACTTTGTAGATGTATATATAATCGGTTTATCTTCCTATGCATTTAGTCCATTATGAGCATGGATTGACTTGCTGCATCTGTTTCAAGGTCAATATCAACTCCAGCTGATCAAACTTCACCTTAAGCACAAAAGGTTACTAGTCCAAGTCAACAAGAGTGTTTCGTTTCGTTGGTCGGTTTGACAACTAAGTGATGCCAGGTGTATGCACATAGCATTAATTAAATAGCCAGTCAAGTATATAATGATCACTAGCTATAGCCAGTCAAGTCTACATGATCACGGCCCGTGCTTGTCTCGTTCTGTTCCAGCTTTTTCACGACATCACGCACGGGCTGCCAGTGCGTACACGCACGGTCCGTGCTTAGTTCTGCAACGCAGTCCTTTCCTATTTTCTTCTTCACGTCTTTGCCTTTCTCACTTTTAAGTAATTCCTGCACATGATCTAAGGCAGAAACATAATCACTCGAGTTTTTAGCATTAACACATGAATCAACGATTGATACGGATTTGCAGCTCTCTATATTAAAATGAGTTTTCACAGCCTTATAGATAGAAAATAACACATGTTTATCATTAACCCGTAATATGAGCTCTCTCTTTTGCACGTCTATCAAGGCTTTTGCGGTGTCTAGGAAAGGACACTCAACTATCAGGGGAACGTCGCGATCTTCCTCCATGTCAAGTGTTCGCCTTATTTTTAGCTTCATCGCAAGTGCACGGTGTAGTTTATAGAATATGTTAAGCAAGGTCGTATCTGTTTGATAAATGGTTTTATCATGATTTTGATGATTTTGTTTTTACACCAAAACAATGTTTTTAAAGGTTGTCCAAATACTCCTAAATGATTTAAAATGGTTTTTAATATTTCCCGGAGTATTTCTTCAAGTTTATTTTTGACTAAATTGGACAACGCTTTTAATGATTTTATGTCAAAATGTTTTTACATCAAAACTATGTCCCTGAATGTTGTCCTAATACTCCCGATCGGTTTAAAATGTTTTTACTATTTTTTGGAGTATTTCTTGAAGTTTATTTTCGATATAAAATTGGACAACACTTATGTTTCAGAGCTCGACCAGGTCATCCTAGGGGGGGGCAACCCGTACTGTGTTGAGTTTTGGAACAGAAAAAAGGACGGAACAAAATCGAGGGGCGGCCAGGTCGACCCTAGGGCGGCCGGTGCCTCGGCGCCCCTCGTAGAACAAACTGCTCTCATTTTTGTCTCCCTCGACCAGGTGAGCAATGGGGTGACCGGTCGGCCGAGCCTACGTCGACCGGCCGCCTATGTAAAATTGCTGCGATATGTTTCAAACTTCTATTTCTGTGTGACCGGTCGCCCTATGGTTTGACAAAAAAAATCGACCGTTTGACGAGACAACTTTCTCTTAATTTGTGGGATGGATTTCTAACAGCTCTTTTCTTCAATTGTCTTGCAATTTTTTATAAAAATCATGTCCCCAAGAGGAGCCTATCTTGTACAAGACATCTTCTATAAATAGAGGAAGAATTGAAGCAACATAACAAGAGAGAAAACTACAACACAACAAGATACACTCAAGAATACACTTGTTCTTACATTGTCTTATTTCTTGTTGTAATTTGCCTAGCTATTCACTTTCACATTCTTGAGGTCTAGGCTTTTCTTGATTACACTTGCACTCTATTGTATTATCAATTATCGAGTTGTAATCTTGAATTTGGGTTATCATTCAACACAAGATATCCTTGTGAGTGTTCTTGTGGTAAGAACATACTTGGGTGATCTAGGTGTTAGGTGTAAGAAGATTGTGGTAATATTCTTGTTGAGGTGTTGAAGAATTTGGTATTCTTCAAGGTTGGAGATTGTGGTAATCTTCACAATGTGCCGTTGGAGATTGTGGTAATCTTCAAGTGAGATTGTGGTAATCTCAAAGGTGGTGTTGAAGAAGAGTGTGGTGCTCTTCAAGGTGTTGTTGTTGTAGTTGGTGTTGTATTAATTTTTGGTAAATTAATAGAATCTTTTTCTTTTTTTCAAATCCATCCCGGATATCTTTGGGGTGGTAGAGATTAGGCTCTAGGTGGGTTGAACCTTTTAAATCGGCGTGTGTTGTTTACATTTCGCACCTTTATTATTGTCTTTGAGCATTCGGTTCGAAAAAGGGTAAAATCGAAAAGATGGAGATAATCTATTCACCCCCTCAGATTATCGTAGCCTCTTGGACTTACAAGTGGTATCAAAGCCAAACTCTTTGGCAAGCTCGTTTCACATCGCGAGTGAAGAGGAACGATCGTCGGCTACGAACGAAGCTCATCTTTCCACACCTCCACCACCAAGCCACCACTATTTGATTCCAAAAATTTTATATTTTGGAAAGAAAGAATGGAATGTTATCTACAAAGTTGCGGGTTCGATATTTGGAACATCGTCATAAATGGAGAATCTATTTCGATGATAGACACACCACACACCTCCAAAGGCTTCAAAGAGCTCAATGATGAAGAGAAGAAAATCATCTCCTTAAACGGTAAAGCTCTCAATATTTTGTATTGTTCATTTACTAATTTGGTATATGAACATATTGTAGGGATTCGATCGGCTCATGGAGTATGACAAAAATTAGAAGCCATTCATGAAGTATATGCAAATGATAGGAGCAACTCAAAAGCATCTACTTCTCAAAGGGATACAATGTCAAATCTAAGGAACAAGCCTCTTACAACTTCCAACTATGAAGAAGTTGAACATTGTCTTATGGGCATCGAAGAAGATAACGAGGTATGTCTTAAACCCTCTACTTCCTATGATATTGTTATACAAAATGATTATAGTGATTTGCAAAATGATTTTGATGATCTTCAAAATGAATTCCAAAGCTTGCTTGTTAAATACAAAAATTTGAAAAAGGAATTCAATGTTTTGAAAAATGATAAGGATAGTTTATTTACTTTCTATGAATCACTATCATGTGCTCACACCACCACACTTGACAAGGTTAGAAACCTTGAAAAAGAAAATAGTACTCTTGTTGAGAATATTGAAGGCGTGAAAAATGACTTATCTAAATCCAACTTGAGTACCAATGATATGACCGATATTATTGATTATTGTGATAATTCGAAACTAGAACTTGATCATAAGCTTAATTATGTCAATCATATGAAAAAGAATCAAGTCTCTAAGCATGTTGGTCATTATACTTCTAGAATTATTACTTGCTTTTATTGCGAAAAAAAAGGTCATACGGCTAATACTTGTCGGGCTAGAAATAGCTCTAATCATTATTGGAGACCTAAAAGTCTCAAAGCTAATCCTAAAGGACCCAAACACTTGAGGGTACCACAAAATAATGTTGTATTAGGTACCCGGTGAAATAATGATCGGAAAAAAGTTATACCGCTAAGAAGACATCAAATGACCGCGTCATTTGATCAAAGAAGGAGAAAACATTTTCAACAAAGCCAATTTCCAAGAAGAGGATATAATCAAAAATGGGAAGAACACAATCCTTGGAAATGGCAAAGGCATCATGAACAAGATGATTTTCAAAGAAGAAGAGACCATCAACAATGGGAAGGCAACAAACCTTGGAAATGGAGTAATCAAAGAAGCCATCATCAACAAAGTGACTTCTCAAGGGGAAGATATCATCAACAATGGGAAAGGCACAACCCATGGAAACAGCGTAATTGGTAAACCGTATCTCCCCATTTAAATATGCATTTTATTTTATTTCTATGCATGTTTTTATTTGTGTCTTAATTGCAAAATGAGTTTTCATGTATTTTAATTAAGGTCTTCAAAACTTATTTGTATTTTTTAAAAACTTTTTGAAAAAGGAGACCTTACATGTTGTTTTTAAAACTCTTGTGCATTTTTGTAGACTAAAGTGTATTATCATCTCTTATGGATTTTTTATGGCATGAGCTTACTTGAGATATTTCTTAGCCTACAGTCTTATCATTATGACTTGTGCTAGATTTGTTTTAAGAATTATGTAGGATTTACATATTTTCACAAATGGCCATTTACGTCATTATTTGTCAAGAAAGGCATAAATTATCGAGGTACGTTTACTTGTGTTATTCTTACTCTTATAGACTCGATATATGTATTGCCATGTGCCTATGTGCTTGTTTTTCATAGTATTTCATACAAGTGCCATTAAGAGGATTTTTAGATTCTTTGAAAGGCACTATTCGATATTTGATTGCACATATTTGCTTTGTCAACTTTTGTTCAAATACTTCTTTTAAATGAGGTCTCAACTATATGCTATCGGATTTTCAAATTTCAAAAGAGACCTTTTGTAGCTTTCTTAAGCTTATTTGAACCTGCATGATTTATTAGACTCTTGATGATCTTCTAAATGCATAGTATGTGTTTCTTGCTTCATGGTCTATATATATATAGTGTCTATTTCTACTATGCTCTTATGCAAGATATTTTCGTGATTGATGATTGAGGTATGTTTTTACACTTGGGCTATGTTTTCTTGCTTATATAAGCGATGGCGGTAATGAGTTTGTTAAGTTGTGTAGATGAGAAATGAAGTACTCCAAATATTAGTTACCTCAAAATATTTGGATGTAAATGTTCTATTATGAACACCTTAGATCAATTGGATGCCCTATGATGATAGTGATGAAGAAGACAAAACGGGGATTTCAGAACAAACTCGATGACCAAGGCAACATTGGCCGAACTAAGGCGAGGTTAGTAGCTTGAAGGTATTTTCAAGAAGAAGGTAATTAATTTTGATGTAACATTTGCACTCATAGCACATTTAGTAGCTATTTGCATTTTACTTGCCCATTCTTGTTTTAAGAAAATTTCAAGCTTTACCAAATGGATGTTAAATCCAACTTTCTAAATGATTTTATTCAAATATAAGTCTATCGGAGTTTAAAATTTTAGGCCAAATGATTTTTATAAAAGGCCTTGTACGGTTGATAGACTTAGCTATTTTTGCAAAATGATTTTACAAAAGGTAACGTTGATACTACACTTCTTGTTTTGAAAAAGGGCAAGGTTGTTTACTTGTGCAAATTTATGTTAAGAATATTTTTGGTGCTACTAATGAATATTTGTGCAAGATATGTTTTTCTAAGTTGATACTAAGTGAGCTTGAGATGAGCATGATGAGGGAGCTCAATTTCTTGATTGGACTACAAATTATTCAATGCCAAGAAGATGGTTATATTTCAAAAGAACTCTTGAAGGAGTTAAGCATTGAAGAAAGAAGAACCATCTCAACCTCTATGACTAAAGATTGACAAAGGTTGAGAAAGGCATATCGGCCGACAAACAAATTCGAGGTATGTTTTCTTGTATTATTCCTGTAGACTCGACATTCCATATGCCTTATGTCTATATGCTCGACTTCAAAAACTATCCCAACGAATCTCATTAAAGTGCCGTTAAAAGAAATTTTCAAATATTTGAAAGGCACTTCTTCTTATGACTTGTTGTATCCAAAGCTTTAAAACGTTCTTATTTTTCGGGATAACAAGTCCGGTCAAAATTATTCAAACTATGGTTCGTCATAATCGAACTAAACATATTGAGATTCGATATAATTGTTAAGGGATTGCATGTTTTAACAAAAACTTGAGATGTGTTTAATTCCGTCTCAAGGATAACTCGCGGACCTTTTAATCATTTACCACCGAGTATTTTACCTCATTTCGAGCTTGATTATGACATAATGTATATTGAATGAGGTCTACGTTTGCATTTTGAGATCAAACTTCGAATTTTGAGACAGAACTCAAACAGTGGGCTGACTGGGGCAAGGCCAACCGGTCGCCCATGCCGTCGACCGGTCGCCCTTGCCCATGACCGGTCGCCCTAAGGGATTTTTTGGTTAAAAATGGTTATGTTTTCCAGACTTAGCATTTTTGGCTTTTTGGTTCATTTTTTCGTCCCCTTTGCAAATTTCACACACAATTCACTTCAAATGAGTTTTGATGCATGTATTATATATTTTGGGGACTACCTAGCTCGGTTATCATCATTGATGCTCATCTTTACCGATTGAATGGTAAGAATTTCACTCTCTTTAGCTCAATTGGGTTGAACCCTTGAGTTTGTGGCTTATATGTATTTTTCTTGATGAAATTCATATATTTTTGTGATGAGCTTATTGATTGTTGATGAATGATATTTGTTAAATTTCATTTGGTGATAAAAAAAAAACTTGGCTTGATTACGTTTACAAGGGCTATATATATCATTTTCTAATTTTGACGCCCGCCAAGTGTTCGATAAAATGTTTCAATGAAAAATTCATCACTTACATGATTCTCTTGTTTTCAAAAGTCTTATATATTTATAGAGATCATGTTTTTCTTATCAAACGAGTTTTCATAAGCTTCTTCAAGTCGTATGATTCGACTTTTACCTCCTTATTTGGTTTATAAGCTTCAATGTTCAAATAGCTCGATACATCGGTTTTGTTGAGCACTTTGATATGAATATATGATGTATTTATCGTGCTAACATTCTTTTTGATGATTCCAAAGGGGGAGAAACAGGTTATAAGCTCTTTAGCTCAAAGAAGCTAAAATAAGCTTAACAAAAAAAAAAGCTATAAGCTATGGCTTCATAAAGCCATAAGTTGTGGATCATATTTAGTCCACTTGGTGCATTATGGTTATGTATGAATCATGGTCCATTGGTTGTAGTATGGACTAATATTTGTTTCTAATGATGTCTCTTTGATAGGGGGAGCTTTTAAGTTATTGATACTTAAACTCAATATTGAAAAGCTAAGCCTTTAGCTTATGTTGAAGTTGCTTCTATATTACTTTTGTTGTGCATGTTGATAGGGGGAGCATCTGCTATATGTGTTTGAATATCTCTACTCCCATCCTTGCGTTTATATTGCGCGGAATGTTGTCGCTCTCAACGGATATTCATTTTTGACCGGAAAACTTGTTTTTGTTTTCAAAATCGCCTCTCAAAATTGTTTTATTTTCAAAATCGGTCTTGTTGAATTGTTTTGGTTTGTAATCATCAAAAATGGGGAGATTGTTTGATAAATGGTTTTATCATGATTTTGATGATTTTGTTTTTACACCAAAACAATGTTTTTAAAGGTTGTCCAAATACTCCTAAATGATTTAAAATGGTTTTTAATATTTCCCGGAGTATTTTTTCAAGTTTATTTTTGACTAAATTGGACAACGCTTTTAATGATTTTATGTCAAAATGTTTTTACATCAAAACTATGTCCCTGAATGTTGTCCTAATACGCCCGATCGGTTTAAAATGTTTTTACTATTTTTCGGAGTATTTCTTGAAGTTTATTTTCGATATAAAATTGGACAACACTTATGTTTCAGGCTCGACCGGTCGCCCTATAGGGCAACCCGTACCTGTGTTGAGTTTTGGAACAGAAAAAGGGACGAGAACGAAACTGAGGGTGGCGACCGGTCGACCCGGAGGTCGACCGGTGAGGGCGACCGGTCGATCCGGAGGTCGACCGGTGAGGGCGACCGGTCGATCCGGAGATCGACCGGTGAGGGCGACCGGTGCCTGGGCGCCCCCTCGTAGAACATAAACTTATGTTTCTCATTTTTTGTCTCCCTCGACCGGCTGAGCAATGGGGTGACCGGTCGAAGCCTACGTCGACCGGTCGCCCTATGTAAAATTGCTACGATATGTTTCAAACTTCTATTTCTGTGCGACCGGTCGCCCTATGGTTTGACAGCAAAAATCTGACCGTTTGACAGTAGACAACTTTCCCTTAATTTGTGGGATGGATTTCTAACAGCTCTTTTCTTCAATTGTCTTGCAATTTTTTACAGAATTCATGTCCCCAAGAGGAGCCTATCTTGTACAAGACATCTTCTATAAATAGAGGAAGAATTGAAGCAACATAACAAGAGAGAAAACTACAACACAACAAGATACACTCAAGAATACACTTGTTCTTACATTGTCTTATTTCTTGTTGTAATTTGCCTAGCTATTCACTTTCACATTCTTGATGTCTAGGCTTTTCTTGATTACACTTGCACTCTATTGTATTATCAATTATCGAGTTGTAATCTTGAATTTGAGTTATCATTCAACACAAGATATCCTTGTGAGTGTTCTTGTGGTAAGAACATACTTGGGTGATCTAGGTGTTAGGTGTAAGAAGATTGTGGTAATATTCTTGTTGAGGTGTTGAAGAATTTGGTATTCTTCAAGGTTGAAGATTGTGGTAATCTTCACAAGGTGCCGTTGGAGATTGTGGTAATCTTCAAGTGAGATTGTGATAATCTCAAATGTGGTGTTGAAGAAGAGTGTGGTGCTCTTGAAGGTGTTGTTGTAAGTTGGTGTTGTATTAATTTTTGGTAAATTAATAAAATATTTTTTCTTTTTGAAATTCATCCCGGATATACTGGGGTGGTAGAGGATTAGGCCCTAGGTGGGTTGAACCTCTTTAAATCGACGTGTGTTGTTTACATTCCACACTTTTATTATTGTCTTTGAGCATTCGGTTCAAAAAGAGGTAAAATCGAAAAGATGGAGATAATCTATTCACCCCCTCTAGATTATCGTAGCCGTTTGGACTTACAAGATATACCGCACAGAGACTAATAAATTAGTGTACTAATTATTGAGATCAAAATAGTCTTATATTTATTTAGACGATCGAAGTTGGATGATTGTTGTGGAAGTAAAGACAAGAATAACCACAAAAATACAAGTTACTAATAATAATAGAATTACCAAGAGAATGAAATGGATTCCCGGGTTATGGTTTCAATTAATATCTCTCTTATTGTCGAATTAATCAAAGCCAAAGTTATTATCAATATACCTATAAGACGATCACAACGGTATTTTATCCTCCCTCTCGAGATGTATATAAAAAGTGGATTGAAATATCTATGCTAGCATCTCTAGTCAACAATAGATATACAACCCCCAAAAGCACCAAAGATCAAATGCCCTCACAATATCACAAACCTCTCGATTATGCAATATTCGTGTCAAGTACCCAAGATCTAGTATTGAAGCTCATCTCTCGAATTATGAATCAATACATCAAAATATGTTAAATCATTGGCCAAGTGATAAAACAAGAATAAGAACAAAATACTCAAATAGGCTTCTAGATAATAACTTCAATTAAGATTAAAACATTCTACAAAAGTTCAATTAATCTACTTCTAAAACCCAGAAATCACAAGAAGTTTAGCTACTCATTACAAATAAACAATTCATAGACAAATTATTCATATTCATGACAAGCTAAAATGAAATATTGAAATACAAAGAATGAGAAAACTTAGGGAAAGTAGATAATCTCTCGATAAATCTTTGATCCTTAAGCTCCGATGTGACCCGATTCTTCCTTTATGAAGTTGATGTTTTCTTGTGTTTTTGGGTATATTCCTAGACTTTCCTCTCCCTGTGTGCGACCCCAAAACTGGTATTTATACCCTTTTGAAAAGCCTAGGGCAAAGTGCTATCAGATTTGGACATTCCAGCGTAGACGCACGGGTTCTGCGCCTCATGCACGACTTGGTCGTGTGCCAGGCCGTAGGCACTTTTTGTTCACCAACTGACGCACGGATCGTGTGTCGACACACACTATTGGCCGTGCATCACACCGTAGGCATTGACTGAAGCTGTAGTGGCACAAAGGTTGTGTGCCGACGCACGACCTAGTCGTGCGCCCCTGCGAAGGCTCAGTTCTGCTCCGTGTGTTGCCTTTTCTTGCCCGGTTTACCCGACTTCTTCTCGTTTTGGCTTCCAACTAGGTGTATACGCTCGATTGTTGATGATTCTACATCGCAATGCTCGTATTTGCCACAAAATCACTCCAAATATCGTTAAATTCCTACAAAATGAGCAAAGCGTAATACCTTTTCCACAAAGAGCGAATATATACCATTTCATATGAGTTATTGCATGTTTATTAACAATTATAGCCTTAATTATACCCCAAAATCCTTGCAAAACTCACACTAATCAAACCCCCAAACTTAAACTGTTGACCGTCGTGGTCAACGCTTTTAAAATCAAGACAAAACATAACTGGGAGGAATGAAAAGTAAAACGCACAAACAACTACATAAAATTCGTATTGTTCATCATAAGTATCAAGCAACAAATAAACAAAGCCTCAAATATCTAACATAGAACATACATCAAAGAAACCATGGTAAATGCTATGAATTACGCCTCACAAAGATCAAGTGTATACTCTCATCTCGAATGAATATAGGACGTGTTTGCGCTCAAATCAATTCAATGTTGCAGAACTACCATAGTCTTGCAAATCATTCCATATCTTCGCCACTAGAATGTATGCACTTTGTGAATCAAAAAAGATTTTCTCTTTTGGTTGTAATGAAGGCTCTTAGGTTAGGGTATGAAATTATGGATAAAGTGACTCAAACTCAAGTGTATAGACCGGTGAGCATATCAACTATCTACATTAAAGCCCAATATGCTACTCCAATCATCCCGCATTTTCATCAACTTTTCAACTCTCCATCCCCTTTTTCTTTTGTAAAACTCAAAAATTCTTCACCTCACATTACATTCCTTAGCCCCCAAGTTCATTTGTATAAAATTCCCTCATAAAGCTGATTTGTTTTAACTCTTTTATGAGTGATCATCTTTTCTTTTCGCCTCTTTTTCTTTCTCTTTTGTTTCCATCAACCAACTCTAACACTACCTTCTAAAATTTTAATTTCACCCATTCAACATCATTCAATCCCTTTACTCAAATAATATACGCTAAAGTGTAGGGTTACAAATTTATCAAGTTAATGCTTGAATCGTGGCTATCAATAAAAATAGGCAATAGGCTCAAGTTGGCTAACTAGGAGTTTCAAAAGATTAGGTAAGCAAAAGGCTTGAAAGGCTAACAAAAATGGCCTTTAATCATGTTCACAAATCAGATACAACACGTGGCCTTGACAGAGATACCAAAGCAAGTTCTAGAATTCAAAACAACATGAATGATACACTGTAGGTCCCAAGGGGTGTGAAGTAAGGTTTAGAAGGGCGGTTGAATAAACCTTACCAAATTTTCGATTTTAGTCCTTTTAAAATTACAACAGAGTTGACTCAAACATCTGTGTCCTTGAGGGATAACTAAGTTGGTTATTTAGCTAAGTTAGCCACTCAACAGACTCGATAGAGCTATTTATAGAATAACTTGGATGTTTAACCCCAAACTTAACTTGGCTGGTTTGGTTTTATCAGCGGAAAACTTAACACCCTTTGATTTTTTTTAGGTTTGATTTAAACGCTTGTTTTTAACGCTTAGTTAATTATCAGTTGGATAGCAAATGTGAATGTATCAGCAGATATGAAATAAATATGCAGAAATATAAATATGCTAAAAGTAAATGAGACAAATATTTTTATAGAGGTTCTAAGATGGGGTAATTCTTCTAATCCTCTCTTCTTCAACTCCTGGAGGAATCCACTAAGTAATAGATCAATTTACAAAGTGGTGAACATATGAGATAGCCTTGATCACACACAATGGCTTCTCTTGCGACTTAGCTTCTTAACAGGGCAGCTGCCTTGCTACTTCAGCTCACTTTTCCAGTTCTTGGATTTAATCATGAATCCCTCCAACAAACTTGATATTGTTCGACTTTGAACCTTCCTACAATCCACGTTTGGAAAGTAGACCCCTTTTGATTCTTCAAAAGTTTCCTCTTCAATAGATTTGAAGTTTTCTTTCCTTCATAGCGTGTGTTGGATCAGTTTCCTTCGAGTTTCAGGCTTGACGATTTGCTTGAATATAAAAGAGAATATTGCAGGTTATTGCTTGAATATTGCTTGCTTGTTCGTGGTTCATGTAACCTTTTCTCAATAAATTCCTCAGCCTTTTATAGTGCACTTTTGAAATTTTTCCCGTTGTAGTGATAGGCTAATTTTAAAAAGTCACTTGTGTTCGTTAGCTTGTCATGTCTACAGTCCTTGATGTTGACATTTCCTCGTATTAAATATCTTGCAGCATTGCAGATTATCTGACACACAGTGCAATATTTCTCATTGGTTTATTCCTTTTGCACAAATCTGGGACTAACACTTTACACCTGATAGCTTTGACATGTTGTTATTTTGAGTAACATTCTTGACTTTAATCAATGGATCTAAGTGAGTTGTCTTGAGTAGACTACTGTCTTTACCCCAGGTGACTCAGTCAGCTTCCAGTCATTAGATGACTTAACTGTCATTTCAACTTTGAGACTTGGCTTCTTGAGATAACTTGACTGACCCTTCTTACAGTTGTTCCTCAGCTGACACTCCTTCAGTCGAGTCCTTGACTTCCTTCTTGGCCATACTCAGCTGACACACAACAGAGTCTTCAATCTAGTCCGCAGTTGACTTCTTGTATTCCTTGGCATAGCTGACTTGACTCAGCTTTTCCAGCCCTATCTATTACAATACAAATTATAAGAAAAATAGGGTGCCAACTTCCTAGTTTAAGTTTTACATGGTATCATCAAAATCTCTATTTAATAAATTTCCTAATAATTTCCCCCTTTTTGATGATGCCAAAATTTAAAAAAATTCACCAAAACATAAATAGAAAAGATACATACATACAATGCAGTAACAAAGAATGTATGCTTTAAAATAGATCGTTTTATTGATCATATCATTCTTGTCCTTTACAAAGCTGTTTACATTTGGTATCAGAGCATTTCGTATCAGTGCAATATACATGCATCTAAGCTAAGATACAAGAATACATACATAGTGAAAAATTACAGGGGAAATCACTAAGTATATTACCGGTGACTTACATGAATGTATTTACAATAGAAATACATGAACGGGTTCGCAGTAACACTTCAACGCCTTCGCTGCTTTCTTCATCTTTCTTCTTCAGCTCTCCTTCGCTCCTCGTCGTCATAAGTTCTTTTCCTCTTTTTCTTTTCTTCTTCTCTTTTTTTCTTCTTTTCATAGGCGCATTCGGAAGCATCATCCCTTTGCTTCCTCGCGATCCATTCTCGGTTCTGTAGGTCCCAAAGGGTGTGAGAGTAAGGTTTAGAAGGGGGGGTTGAATAAACCTTACTAACTTTTCGATTTAGTCCTTTTGAAAGTTCGGAGTTAATACTTCACAGCTAAGTCCTTGATGGACAGCTAAGTTAGTTAATCAACAGAGTTAGCCACTCAATGCACTGACGGCGAGTTGTTGATAGAATAACTCAAATTGTTTTGACTAAAGACTTAACTCAACCGTGATAAGTTTTCAAAGGAAGACTTAACACCCTTGAATTTGGTTTAAGTTTGTTTTAATACTTGGTTTTAGCACTTTATTAATTATCAATTGGACAACAAATTTATCACAGATATTAAAGTAATGTGCGTAAAATAAATTGCTTTAAATGTAAATGACACAATAAATTTTATAGAGGTTCAAGATGGGTAATTCTTCTAATCCTCTCTTCTCCAACTCTGGAGGAATCCACTAAGTATTGATCGATGTACAAAGTGGTAATCACCCGGATGCATGCAAGTCTTGATCACACAACTAACTTGATCCTTTGGGACTCGGCCTGAGATGCCTTGGTCACACAATCGGCTTCTCGTACGACTCGAACTTCTTCTTCACAGTAAGTGGCAGTGCCTTTGCTACTACAGCCCACTTGCTCAAGGTTCTTGGATTTGATCACGAAGCCCTCCAAAAACTTGAGATTGGTTCGACCTTGAACCTTTCTACAATCCTCCTTGGAATGTAGACCCCTTTGTTTCTTCAAATGTTTCCTCTTCAACCGATTGAAGTTGTCTTTCCTTCACAGGTGAGTGTTGGATTGATTTCCTTCGTAGTGTAGGCTTGAGGATTGAACTTGAATGACTTGAGTAGGTTATAGTTTGAATAATAGCTTGAAAGTTTCAGGTAACAAGGTAACCTTTTCTCAAAGTGACTCCTCAGCCTTTTATAGTGTTCTTTTGAAAATCTGCCCGTTGAAGCGATATGCTAATTTTCAAAAGACACTTTTGGTCGTTGGCTTGTATTGTTGCAGTCCTTGAAATTGACATTTCCTCGTATTGAATGAGTCTTCAGCTTTTCAGAGTTCTGACATAGGTGCAGTGCTTCCCATTGGTTTATTCCTTTTGCACGCTTCTGAGACTGAGCACTTTAAGAAAGACAGTATGAAAGTATTACTTGTTTAAATAATTTTCTTGACTTCTCTGCAATGGATCTCTTTCAGTTGTCTCGACTTGACTGCATTTCCTTAATTTCCCCAGATGACTTCGAGTCAGCTTCCAATAATTGGATGACTCATCTGTCACTTCAACTTGAGACTTGACTATCTTGAGTTGACTTGACTGACACTTCACTCACCGCATCTCACCGCTCCTTGCCGAGTTCTGTCTTCTTTTCCTTGCCACACTCAGTTGCCTCACAAAATGAGTCTTCCTTCTAGTCTCTAGTTGACTTTTTGCATGTTAAGGCATAGTGACTTAACTCAAATTAACCAAATTTATCTATTACAATACAAATTATAACAAAAATGGGGTGCCAACTTTCTATTCTCGCTTTTACATGGCATTCATCAAAATCTAAACATTAATTTCCCAAATGTGTTCCGCTTCTCATTTTCTTCTTTCTTTGTCTTCTTACCGCTTCAAATATTCCTCTTCACTTCTAGGTTGGCAAGGTAGTCGTGTCCCGGCCAGAGATCGTGCCTTTCTTGTCAAGATCTACATATTCAACGCCCTTGGGTTTTGGTCGAGATAGGAACCTCTTCCACCACCACTTCTTCCTCTACCCGACTCAACTCTCCCTCTACCTTTGGGTGTGTACTGCACGGGAGTCTTCTGCTTTCCAGCTGAGTGACTGATGGAAGACTGCTGCTTTTCAGCTTCATCACACAAGGCTAAACCTTTCTCCCAATACAAATCCCAGACTTGGGACAATGCCATTCCTTGGAAATAGCCTTCTGATTCAAGAGTCTTAAACTCCTCGATAGATCTAGGCAGTTCCATTATCAGGTATTGCATCTTGACCCTTCCCGGCTGAAATACCACCAAATTGTCTCATCATGTTCTAAACGCGAGCATCCTATTTTTCAGTTAACTCCGCAAACTCGCTTTAATAATCTTCCATTTCTCGCCATTGGCACAACATCATGCTCGATTGGTAGAGTCACGGGGAGGAGTTTGGTCGACGATGGAGGTAGTAATATGACATTGTTGAGGGGTTTCACTAACATGAAAGTCATATCCTTCGAACTTTCCCCCTCACCGCTTTTACCCTTCTTCACAACAAGTCTTTTCTTCTCAAATGCATCTTTCTTCTATTTTTCTTCTTTCAATCCTTTTAGGGACTTCTCTTCCCCTTTTGGCATCATCAAAGGAAAGAGGGACCCTAGGGAACATGCTTCCAAGGAGAAAGTTTAGTCCGTAATCGTGGAATCGTGCTTAGATTATCTTTGCCGATCGTGCGTTCGAATCTCCGATCGAATTTCCTTAGACTCGGCTCTCATTGTCTTCATTTCAGCCATGAGAAGGCCAATTTGTCATTCATGGCATTCTCATGTCTTAGAATTTCATTCTTGTGAAAGTGTTGCAACAACTCCATATCATTTTTGTGAGACGTGTAATTCTTTCAATGTAGTCCTTCATCCTCTCCGCTCGATCATGGAGTTATCGGCACTCCATACAAGCATTCTTCCATATAAAGCTTTGAAATAATGTACTTGCTCGATTCTCATTACAGTCTACTGCTGGGTCCATTCCCGAATTCGCACCACGATCCCTCTCAAGTCTGCCGTGAGAGTGGCATCGCGATTGCCCAGGCGTAAATCCAGTGAGGTCTGGTGTCGTTCAATCTTCTCAATCTCCTCACACAGCTTCTTGAAGACTTCATGAATTTCAGTGGTCTCGCCCGATTCAGCTGCCGGCCACTCTGTGTTGAAATCAAAGTCTACTGGAATAATCGTGTCGGTGGGAATGATAGGATATTTTCTTACATGATATTTCCTTTGTTCAACAGTTGTCTCTTCCATAAAGTTAGGCAGGTTCAGGGTGAAGGGAAACATGTCTTGGAACGCATCATCGTGCACATAGGGAATCTCTGGGTCTCGGCCCCGTTTCCTTCCCTTGTTGTGGTTGAGTGGATTTAGCTCTCGATGCCTCTCTGCGAAACTTCATCGGCAATGTTCCCAGTTTGTGTGAGCCTATGACGAGTCGATGGAGTCGTTCTTCGCTATAGTTGTGGAAGCCTGTGCGGATGACTCGGTTCACCTGGGCATTTATGATGTGTTGCCCACCGACCGAGCCTCTCGGCTATCTTAATCGCTTCTTCGGTCTCAATAGACTTTTCTAAATGAATTACCTCTTTCTCGATCAGTATCATTAAGCGTCATCGATGATGATGAGACTTATGGAGTTGGCTCATCATCAAACTTGAACTTTTTGCGAGCCGTTTTCTCACTGATTTGGCTCTTAGTTTTGAGAACATCCTCAGCTAGGTCCATAGGATTTGCAAGGGAAGTGGACTCGACTTCATTTTCCGATCCCAAGAATGATGTATCTATGTTCTCCTAGGAGTCCTTAAGAGCGCTTATCATATCTTCTCGCATCGAGTCTTTGTTTAGTGGAGGAATGTTCTCGGCTTCTTGACCTTTGCCTGGGAAGTCTCAACCTTCCTTGGGCCTTCAACACCCCCAAAGAAACTCAACTACTATGAGGCCTTCTCCGTGTTCCCTTCAACAATATCAATCTTGTCTTAGGGTCTTCGACAATAGCATCCATAGGAGTCTCAACTCCTTGATTGCACTTTCTCGTGCCCGCAGTGTTAACTCTCGGGGCACTACCATCCTTTGCCTCTACCGCATCAGCGATGTTATTGGCCTTCGAGCGAGTGGACATTTCAAATGAGATAGAGTCAATTGTTCGAGCTTTGTCAATATCACTCTGCTGTTGTTCACTTTCTTTCTTAGCTTCGCCTCGCTTGCTTCGATGTTGAGTCTCCTACACAACCTCCAACCCTACTGTGGTGGAGAGAGTTTCCCCCGGCTCACCACCGAGTGATCGATCAGGGGGTCACTCTTTTTCGTAGACGTGCCTTTTTTTCGTTGAGTGCTCAAATTGGGCGGTGTGAGAACACCTTCTACGGGGGTTGGCTCGGCCTTGGTGCCTAATTTCCCGACTTCATCGCCATCTCCTTGGAGCCATCCTCCGATTGCACAGGATGTGGCTGCGATAATGTTCGATGCAATCTGCACCACTCCCGGAGGATCAATTTGCGTAAGAGATTGTGAGGATTCTCCGGGCCTTCAAACAGACGCCATTGCATGGCTCGATTCCCTTAAAGCCTGCTACATATCTGACTTCTCGACTACAGCAGTGGGATCCATATTCTCATCATTTTCTGAGCGCACATTAAGATGCGTGTGAGTGTGATCTGGAGAGCTTGTAAATTCGCCTTACTTTTAGCTTCACCGCAAGTGCACGATGTAGTTTATAGAATAGGGTAAGCAATGTCGTATCCATTGAGAGACTAATAAATTAGTGTACTAATTATTGAGATCGAAATAGTCTTATCTTTATTTAGAAGATCGAAATTGGATGATTGTTGTGGAAGTAAAGACAAGAATAACCACAAAATACAAGATACTAATAATAATGGAATTATCAAGAGAATGAAATGGATTCCTGGGTTATGGTTTCAATTAATATCTCTCTTATTGTCCGAATTAATCAAAGCCAAAGTTATTATCAATATACCTATAAGACGATCACAAATGTATTTTATTCTCCTCTCGAGATGTATATAAAAAGTAGATTGAAATATCTATGCTTGCATATCTACTCAAGAATAGATATACAACTCCCAAAAGCACTAAAAATCAAATGCCCTCACAATATCACAAACCTCTCGATTATGCAATATTCATGTCGTACTCAAGATCTAGTATTGAAGCTCATCTATCGGATTATGAATCAATACATAAAAACATGTTAAATAATTGGCCAAGTGATAAAACAAGAATAGAACAAAGTACTCAAATTTACATAATAATTTCAATTAAGATTAAAACATTCAACAAGAGTTCAATTAATCTACTTCCAAAACCTGGAAATCACAAGAAGTTTCGCTACTCATTACAAATAAACAATTCATAGATAAATTATTCATATTCATGACAAGCTAAAATGAAAGATTGAAATACAAAATGAGAAAACTTAGGGAAAGTGGATAATCTCTCGATAAATCTTCGATCCTTAAGCTCCGATGTGACCGAATTCTTCCCCTTATTCTTCCTTGATGAAGTTGATGTTTTCTTGTATTCTTGGGTATATTCCAAGACTTTCCTCTCCCAGTGTGCGCCCCCAAAAGTGGTATTTATACATTTTGAAAAGCCTAGGGTAAAGTGATGTCAGATTTGGACATTCTAGTGCAGACGCACGGGTCGTGTGCTAGGCCGTAAGCACTTTTTGTTCACCAATTGATGCACGGGTCATGCATAGACACACGCCCTGCCCGTGCGTCACACTGTAGGCATTGGCTGAAGCTGTAGTGGCACACGGGTCATGTGCCAACGCACGACATGGTCATGCGCCCCTGCAAAGGTTCAGTTCTACTCCGTGTGTTGCCTTTTCTTGCCCGGTTTATCCGCCTTCTTCTCGTTTTGGTTTCCAACTAGGTGTATATGATAAGGGTCTTTTTATGCACGTTTTATGTCTATATTTGAGTAGAATTCGAGTTATTTTATTGTTAGTTTTGTAAATTTTTGATTGTACATAGTTCATATTACTCCGAGGTGCTTTTATTGATGTAGATTGACCATTCGGGGCTAATTTTGGTGAATTTCGGACCATGGATTCATGTCAAAACATACCGGGAGTTTAAGGATGCAAAACGCCGAAATTCCAAGCCAAACGCGTCATTTCGGGGCCTTTTTGGTCCAACACGGGCAGGGGTGTCGGTGTCAACACGGCCGTGTTCCGCCGGAGCCAAAAACTCGAATTTTTTTGCACAAAACAGCCTCCAACACGGCCTGGCCGTGTTCCCCAACACGGCCGTGTCCAGAACACGGCCGGCCGTGTTGGGAAGCACGACCATGTTAGCCGAAGTTCCCCGCACACCAAACAAGACGCGGCATGGCCGTGCGTGTCGGGCGACATGGCGTGTCCGGGACCTCTTTTTGCAACTTTTCTTTGCGGAATTTGGGGAAAACTCACCAACCAACCCATTTTGGCCACTTTTGTACACCCTATTTTGCAAGCATGTCTCCATGTCCCTCCCCTCATCACTTGAATACAAGAATTCACCAACCAACAAGGAAAATGGGGGTGATTGTTTAATAAAAGAGAGTGCTATCAATGTATTGGTTGCCTATAAAAGCCAAGGGTTGAAGTTGGGAGATTCATTCATTAGATACTCAGGAAATATTCATTGTATTCATTTCATTAAGTAGAATTGGGATCAAGGGGTCTTGGAGGAGAAAGCTTGGGGAAATATTGGAGAAGAAGGCTTGGAGCAACATCATCAATCAAGAAAGAAGTCAATTGAGATTTTGAGAAAGATAAGTACACCATGTCTACAATACTTAAATCTTCTTGTGTAATTTATTCTTTGGTCAAAATCATGTGTAGCTAAACTCCTAGTGTTTGAATGTAATGAACTCTAGAATGGATTTGTGATTAAGGTGTGTATGTTTTTAATAAAATCTTCATATTTTGTGTGATTCACCTATATTATGCTTCGTTCATTCGAATTGATATATGCGCAATATTGATTTGAAGTTTATTTTTCATCCGGAAATCGAGAGATTTATGGTGAAATAGAACCTATATAAGTGAAAAGAGTTGCATGCAATCCTAGATATGGGACGACATAAATCTTCCCTCGGATTAGGTCAAACCTAATATGGGAATTCACAAATCGTTATAATGCTTTTTGTCTTGGGGTTTTAACTAGAAAGAGATTTCATTAATCAACTTGAGATTAGAAGTTTTTCGCCTTGAGAAAGGGTTTAACTTAAATTGGGAATTTCTACGGTCCACAAGACATGAGATTTTATTAAAAGAGGTTGGTTTTTGCTTAAGGGCTTACGGTTGTATTTTTAACTTGTCAAATCACAAAAACATTCTAGAGGGATTTACATTCAAACACATTTCTTATTTAAAGAATTATTGCGGAAATGCCCCACATAAGTGGTCTTTTATTTGGATGCAAGTCGAACATTTTTACAATGGGCTACTCAATCGACAAAGCGAATGATTAGTCTGGTAATTTGAGGCGCAAACGATAAAAGCCTTAGCGCGAATCGATGGGGAATGGCCATGAATGACTGCTCAGTGTATCCGTCTGATGCTAACGAGCAGTGGGTGTTTATAATCACGGTCGATGGATTCTGTGAAACTGCGCGTATCGGCTTTGACCCGAAAGATCGGCCGTCTGGCAGACTCCTAAACCACCAGCTACGCATGTTTCTCTTGCCGAAGCTACCAGGAGGGTGCGTAAATCATGTGGAATTTGCCCGCGCTGATACCGAAATTTGTAGAGCGAGGCTAAGTGCGTTGGGAATCGAAGTATTACGAGTAATCCTTTAGTAACCACGTATAATCTTTGGGTGGAACAACATCTGATTTGGTTGGGAAACTAAGGCGACCGACTAATCCCAATCTTGATCTACACATGTCTCGGTTGACGAATCAAGGTAAGCCTAACCGGAAGATCTTATAACAAAATTTATTACAGCGGATCGGAATTCGAGCGGTGGAAACATCGCGTCGAGGTCATCTATCCGTAATCACGGAAAATCAAATAGGCGGTTGCAAAGATAAATTCGAAAAGGCCACAAAGTAGTTTGCGGGTATCTGGAGGCGAAGCAAGGGAGCGTAAGGCGATCACCATAGCATGCATTATGCCAATGCGCGTCATGGAAATCATTGGAGGATGACATGCCGAAGAAAGCTCTGAAAAAGTGCGAATACAAGCGAGATCACTGTTACCTAGTCCCCAGCTGAAGAAGATAGAAGGAGGACAAATTTGGTAAATGCTGATTCTTTTCAAACAATTACATGTCAATATTCCGTTTGTTCATTGAAGAAGCGTATTAAGGATCTTGTACATCATTCTTAGTGAAAATAAGCTCGACAAATTATCAAATGTGCAATTGAATGATAAATGTCATGATAATTTCTACAAAAATTTAATGATCCGAAGTTTTATTATCCCTTACAATTGATGGTTTTACACGATAGGGCACTAGCCCGACTTGGGAGCTAGTATCGATGTGATGTCTTATGGAAACATTTAGCGATGGGGATTAGGTGAACTTAAACACAATTAGGATGGACATTGATTAGGCCAGATAAATCGATTAAACATCCACAAGAGGTATTATTCATGATGTGTTAATCAGATTGATAAATCGTGTTTCAGTCGATTTCGTTATTCTTGACATGCGTGATAATATAATTCCCATGATCTAGGAGCGTCTGTACACAGCTCTTAGCTAAATCTCTCGTTGATGTGCATGATGACTTACTTTGGTAGAAATTGAACAAGTTATCTTTAAATTCAGAAATACATAAATGATACTTGTTTTCTATAAAGCAGTTAGAGGCAAAGGATAAATGATTGCTGCTTGATATATTTAATAAATCATGAAAGTATGTGATGTTCAATGTCGCAAAGTTTCCCTGATAAATCCCATTTTGAGAATAACATGCGAGAAAAATAGGACCGCTGAAGAGTCGATTATTGTCGATACGGGGTGGCGATGTTGTTGAAAGATAAAATTTTCATAAGTTGAGCTCAGCGGAATTAAATCTTCACATTTAGGTGAAATGGTCGGTATCTGGCGTTAAGGGCGCTACACAGGAAAGCGACCACGATGTTTGTGCAATTGTTTTCATTCATTTTTATTTTTATTTTATTATTTTTCTTTCAAAATAATCACAAGTCCTTTAAGTCATTTCAAATAAAAAAAAACTTTTGAACATCTTCTTTGGATTTGTCTGGTGGGAATATTTGAGATTTCACGGATGTTGAGTTGTGTGTTCTTAACTTTGATTGAGTATGAAGATGTAGTTGAAGGTCGTGCAACTATTGATGATCGGCTGAAACCACAGTTCATTTATTGTAGTAAGGTCGTATTTTTTTTCTACTTCTTTATATCATTTCTAGTTTCTTTGCTTTTTTGAGTGTGTTGTGTGTGTTTGTCCATTTCTCTTTCACATTGAGGACAATGTGAATCATAAAAGTTGGAGAATGGAGGTACAATAACATTTTCGGAATGCTTGTGTGTTTGTTTTCAAAGATGTGATTTTTTTAATAAATTAAATGTTTGCTAGTCAATAACAGCTAATCATACTATATTAACTTGTTAATTTTATGTTTTTCGATGTGAAGCAATTGATTGTCTAGGATAGATTAGGCGTGGATGCGGGCTAAATTTTGTGAGATTTCCCAGCACCATAAATCTTGATGTGTTGGGCGCATATCTGACGATACTTAGTGCTATGAACTTAGAAAACTCGTGATTTAGTAGTGGTTAACTAGTTGTTAAACCAAGCTTGTGAAAAAAAAAGAAAAAAAAAGAAAGAAAAAAAAACCGGACCAATCGAGGTTATACTACTCTGTTGTTGTAGTAACTAGGAGCATTCATAGGCCCATGTTTGTCTTTTTCGTAAAATGGCGACAAATATGATGGGAAACCACTAAGAGTGTTTGAACGAGAAATTCAAAATATAAACCTAGTGGAAGCATGTCTCGAAGGTCCCAAAAAAAAAACTGAAAAAAAAAAAAAGAGGGGAGAATGAATACTCATTGACTTCCATTCAGATAAGTTAAAGCTTGGTTATATGACTAGTAAAGCTAACTACAATGATCTATTGAATTCTTGTATTTTCATGGCGTTATTGAATTGAAGTTGTTCATAATTATCAATATTTGTGGAGTGATGATTTCAAGTCTGAATAATGCTGTAATACGGTCTTTCTTGTGATCGATCATTTACAAAGGCTATATTTTTACTTAATGAGTAAAAGTGTCATTCCCACAAGGATTGTGAGTACTAATAATTCTTTGTCTTTTGTTATTTAATCTAACAATTTTCAGAGTTTTTGTTTGATGAAAAGGAAAACAAATTATAAATTGTAAAAATGAAGGAAGATTTGTAAAATAAGAAATCAAGAGATAGAAATGTGTTTGAATGTAAATCCCTCTAGAATGTTTTGTGATTTGACAAGTTAAAAATACAACCGTAAGCCATAAGCAAAAACCAACCTCTTTTAATAAAATCTCATGTCTTGTGGACCGTAGAAATTCCCAATTTATGTTAAACCCTTTCTCAAAGCGAAAAACTTTAATCTCAAGTTGATTAAGCTGAAATCTCTTTCTAGTTAAAACCCCCAAGAAAAGACATTATAACGATTTGTGAATTCCCGTACAGGTTTGACCCTAATCCATAAGATTTATGTCGCCCTATATCTGGATTGCATGCAACTCTTTTCAACATATATAGGTTCTATTTCACCATAAATCTCGGTTTCAGGATGAAAAATAAACTTCAAATCAATATTGCATATATCAATTCGAATGAACGAAGCATAATATAGGTGAATCACACAAAATATGAAGATTTTATTAAAAACATACACCCTTAATCACAAATCCATTCTGAGTTCATTACATTCAAACACTAGGGTTTAGCTACATGATTTTGACCAAAGAATAAATTACACAAGAAGATTTAAGTATTGTAGACATGGTGTACTTATCTTTCTCAAAATCTCAATTGACTTCTTTCTTGATTGATGATGTTGCTCCAAGCCTTCTTCCCATATTAAAGGCTTTCTCCTCAAGACCGTCCCAATTCTACTAATGAAATGAATACAATGAATATTTCTGAGATCCCCAATGAATGAATCTCAACTTCAACCGCGTTTTATAGCAACCAATACATTGATAACACTCTCTTTTATTAAACAATCACCCCCATTTTCCTTGTTGGTTGGTGAATTCTTGTATTGAAGTGATGAGGAGGGACATGGAGGCAATTTCAGCAAAATAGGGTGTCAAAGTGGCCAAAATGGGTTGGTTGGTGAGATTTCCCCAAATTCCATAAAAAAAGTTGCAAAAAGAGGTCCTGACACGGCATATGTCCCCGACACGCCATGCGGTCTTTGTTTAATTGTCAGAACTCGGCTGACATGGCGTGCTTCCCACACGGCCAGGCCGTGTTCCCCGACACGGCCGTGTTGGGGAACACGGCCAGGCCGTGTTGGAGGTATTTTGTGCAAAAATTTCCAGTTTTTGCTCCCGTGAACACGGCCGTGTTGCCGGAACCTTTGCCCGTGTTGGACCAAAAAGGCCCAAGAAATGACGCGCGTTGGCTTGGAATTTCGAGCGTTTTGCATCCTTAAACTCCCGGTATGTTTTGACATGAATCCGTAGGTCAAGAAATTCACCAAAATTAGCCCCGAATGGTCAATCTACATCAATAAAAGCACCTCGAGAAATATAACTATGCGATCAAAAATTTACAAAACTAACAATAAAATAACTCGAATTCTACTCAAATATACACATAAAACGTGCATAAAAGACCCCTTATCAAACCATATCCAACTTTGAACTTTGCTTGTCCTCAGTAAAACATTATATATCAAAAAGAGGGATTCAATAAATCACAACATACAAAGATGAATTTTTTTCAACATATTTAACATAAGTAGTCAAGTTCTTGGCCTTCTCAACCCCGAATTAACCATTCTAGAGTTCATTACATTCAAACACTAGGAGTTTAGCTACACATGATTTTGACCATAGAATAAATTACCGAGAAGATTTAAGTATTGTAGACATGGTGTAATATCCTTCTCAAAATCTCGATTGACTTTTCTTGATTGATGATGTTGCCCAAGCATTCTTCTCAATATTGCTTCCAAGCTTTCTCCTCCAAGACCCTTGCCCGATCCCAATTCCTTAATGAAATGAATACAATGAATATTTCACTAGTATCTAATGAATTCTCTCCCAACCTTCAACCATTGGCTTTTATGTGGCAACCAATACATTGATAGTACTTCTCTTTTGTTAAACAATTGCTCCATTTTCATTGTTGGTTGGTGAATTCTTGTACTCAATTGATGATTGAGGGAATATGGGGACATGTTCGTTGACAAATTGGGTGTTAAAAAGTGTATAAAAGTGGTCAAAAGCTTGGTAGGTGAGTTTTCCATAATTTTTCGCATGGAAAAGTTGCGAAAAGTGCCGGACACGCGCGTGTCACCCCCAGAGCGGCCGGTCTTTGTTTTATCACACAGGACTCGGGAAACATGGCCGTGCTCCCCGGCCGCCCGGGCCTCTCTGGACACGGCCGTGTTGGGGAACACGGCCTGGCCGTGGTCGGAGAAATTTTTGTCAAGCGAAAAAATCGAGTTTTTAGCTCCCGTGAACAGTAGTGTTACGAACACCCCACTGCCCGTGTTGGACCAAAAAGGCCCCGAAATGACGCTGCGTTTGGCTTGGAATTTCGAGCGTTTTTGCATCCTTAAACTCCCAGGTATGTTTGACCTGAATCAATGTCAAATTCACCAAAATTAGTCTCTAAATGGTCAATCTACATCGATAAAAGCACCTCGGAGTAATATGAACTATGTACAATCAAAAATTTATAAAACTAACAATAAAATAAACGAATACTACTCAAATATCTTTGCGCATAAAACATGCATAAAAAAGACCACTTATCAAACATCGAAACTTTGAACTTTGCTTGTCTCAACTCAAAACATTATATAAAAGGAGGGATTGATAAATCACAACACAAAATTTTTTTCTTTTTTTTTTTTTCAACACATTGAACACAGGCCAAGTTCTTGCTTGCTCCAACCCGAATTAACCATTCAAGTAAAAAAATTGTTTTGCAAGCGTCATTGTCGAAAAGAAAGACCGTAATATCGTGAGGGCATTATTGAAACTTGGAAATCATCACGGATATTGATAGTTATGAACAACTTCAATTCAATAGTGCTATGAAATCTGAGAACTCGATGGATCATAGGAGATTAACTTACTAGTCATATAACTGTTTGACTTTATTGGAATGAGAAGTCAAGGAGTATTCATTCTCCTTTTTTTTATTCTTTTTTTAAGGAATTTTCAGGCATGTTCCACTAGGTTTAAATTTTGAATTGTCAAAACCTCCTATGGGTGGTTTCCATCACAAATTTTAGGTCTAGTTTCACGTAAAAAAGAAAACATGGGGCTCATGAAGATATCTAGTTACTAAGCAACAACAAATAGAGGAAAGATAACGATTGGTCCATTTTTTTCTTTCTTTTTTTTCGACTTTTCTTTTTTTTTTTATTCTCAAGCTTGGTTTAACAACTAGTTAACCACTACTAAATCGCAGTTTTAGGACGTTCATAGCGCTGGTACGCCATTATGCATTAACACATCAAGTATTTATGGTGTTAGAAATCTAAATCAAAAATTTTTTCATCCACGCTAAACTATCTAAACAATCAATTGCTTCACCTTGAAAACACAAATTAACAAGTTAATGTAGGTATAATTAATTGCTATTGACTAGCAACATTCAATTTGTTAAAAATAAAAAAATAAAACACATCTCCACAAACAAGCATACGACATTCAAAATGTTATTGTACCCTTGAACTTTTAAAATTCACATTGTCCTTAATGTATGAAGCGAAAGAAAATGGACAAACCACTAACAAACACTCAAAAGCAAAGAAATTAGAATGATATAAAAGAGGTGGAAAAAGAAAAATACTTAATTCTGAAATAGTGGAGATCGGTGTTGGGCGACCCCGTTGGGTTATTTTGGTACGGGACCTTCAACCGCATCTTCATACCTAATCAAAGTTAAGAACAACTCGAATCACCGTGGAAATCTCAAATATTCCCAATTAGGACAACCAAGAAGATGTTCAAGAAGTTTTTGATTTGAAAATGACTCACTAGGACTTGTGATTATTTGAAAGAAAATAAAATAAAAAAATAAAAAAATGAAAACAATTGCACACAAACATCGGGTTTATCCCGGGTAAGCAACTTTAAAGTCGTATAATGGACTAACTCACTCAGAATTAATTAGATTGGAGCCAACCATGAAAATCCCTTTGGTGTTTAGGAGAGACTACCCTGAACCTCAAGCTTCAAATGTCCATTTCGACCTTTTCGGTCCGCTTTTTGGGCATAAGCTGCAACATGGACTTTGAACAACACTTTTCTCCAAGAGTTTTCATCATGCAAAGGAATTGAATCGACAAAAGAACAAGTAGTATCCTTTTCACATATCAACGTGAATTTTAAAATTACTTGTTCATCCCTCTACTACTCAAAGTTAATTTTCCTCATGCACATTAATGATAGATTGTAAATGTAGCCAAGAAAGGACACCTGGGAAGAATTGTAGAGGAACATCAATATCATCACGATGTCAAGAATAACAAAACTCATTTGGGAACATGAATTTATCAATCTTCCTAACACATCAATAACCTCTAGGATGTTTAATCGATTTATCGGCTAATTGAATGTCCATCCTAATAGGTTTAGGTTCACTAAATCACTGACAGCTTGAATGTTTCATAGAGCGTCACGTTGATCTAGCTCCCAAGTCGGCTGGTGCCCCTATCAAGGTAAACCATCAATTGTGCAAGGATACAAAAACTTCCTGGAATCATTAAATTTTGTAGTAGTTCATTGGAAGGACATTTATCATTCAATTGCATTTGATAATTCTTGTTGAGCTGATTTTCCCACTAGAATGATGTCATTAAGATCACTAACATGCTTTGAAAGAGGGTCAACAAATGAAATATTGGCATGTAATTGTTTGAAAGAATCAAGGTCTTACCAAAATTTGTCCTCTCTTCTATCTTCGATTTAGACTCATTAAGGGATCTTGGGTTTGTGATTCCGCAACCTTTTTTCATGCCAGAGATTTTCTTTGGGCATGTCATCCTCCACGTATTAAGCATGGTGGCATTGGCATAACAGTACTAGCATGTGGAAAAATGATGGTGATTGCCTTTACGTACTCCGTAGGGGTTTGGCTCGATATTACCGAAGCCAGGGCTACGCCCCTTGGCACTGAAATCATCTTGTAATCGGCTGTTGGTTTCCAGTTATGGATAGATGCCTCTTGATTTCTCAAGGATGTTTCCACCGCTGGAATCGGAGTATCACATTGATTACTGAAACTTTGTTATAAGATCTTCCAAGTTAAGAACTGCCGGTTGGTTTGAAATCCGAGAGACGTGTGTAGATCGGGATTGGGATTAGGTTGTACTTGGCATGGTTTCCCCGACGGGAGTGGGATATTGTAAGCCACCAGGATTGTATGTGTTCTTTGTAAGGATTAGCGGGTAATTTACGCCTTGATTCCCGCGTAATTGGCACATTCAGCGTGAGGTATTGTGTGTGGGCAATCGCATTGATTATGCGATCCCCACAAGTTTCCACCAGATAAAACGTGCGGTGGTGGTTTAGGAATTGCCAAATCATCGATCTTTTGGAGTTAACCCGACTGTCTTAAAGCGACGTAACTACACTTATCTGCATTATACACACCAACAGACTTTGTGCTTAATACGTAACT